>JZLH01S0505573.1:19347-32910 GCA_001188425.1 Eucidaris tribuloides
CACCGTGCTGTTCACTGGCTTTTTACTTTCAAGTCTCGTGCATCATTTGAGACCATTTTCGCAAAAATCGGACACACTGTTACGACGCTGCACAACTTTTCGTACATGCATGCATGCAACTCCAAAATTGCTCAAAAAGGTGATTTTGTGTACAAAATCAATGCAAATTGTGTTTTCAGCCAAAAATAATAAATGTATGATTATTTTTACTTTAATTGGTAGAAATGGATTCATTTTATGCTGTTTATGATCGCAAAAGAGTCCCCGACAAAGTTCATTGAAAAAACAATAAAAATAATAGGTCAAAAAAACAAAGAAATACATAAAAAATTCACAAAACAATAAAATGCATAAGAAATTAATTCTGATTTGGCAATTTTTTTTTTGTAGGTAATTGTCAGAAATGTCAGAATATTTTCACCAAACCTTAGCATTCTACAAGCTATTTTAAGTGAGTTATTGGCCAAAATAGGATTTTATTCATAAATTTGCATAATTATTAAAAAATATAACATATGTATTTTTTGAAAATCTAATGATACAGTCTTGTAGATTACGTCCAGCTATATGCACGTGCAAATTTGCGCGGCAATCGCTCGATCTGTGGCCGAGATCTGAGGGGTGGGGGCCATAATTGCCCCCCCCCCCCCCCCGACTGACAAGACCGGAGATAGCCCGGATCTATTAGGGTTAAAGGTTAAGGCTCTTCTGCCAGAAAATTTGCTAGGGCTGCCAGACAACCGTCGATATTGTCTACGTATATGGCATTAAAATGGTAGAAATTGTTCATCGTCTTCACTTTTTGGTGTTCAGCAGCAAAGGTTTGGTTCTAATGTTCACCGTCGGTTTCGATATATTTCTACAGGTATTCATATGGAGACCAGGACAGGATCCCGGATTGGTTACGTGCAGATGAAATCAAGCATTGCCGGAGAAATATCCCTGTCAGTAAGGTAATTCAAGTGCACAGATGCAGAAAATATAGTAAGGCTGTTACTTTGAAAGAAACATGTGTGTAGCAGATCAAAGATGAGAAAAGTTCTGTCTATGAACCGGCCTCATGTAGTGTACTGGTAATTACTTTTCCCAGTAGTATATCATGTACAATATACACTAGTACTTGTAACGTGTGGGTATGGTACAGTGAATCTGGCATTTGTCTGTCATGCATTGAATAAAAGCAATACTGATACAGAAATTTTTGAAGAGGATGTTTGGTAGATTTAGAATTTCATCAATTCAATTTACCAGGGCTGTGTTGAATTTGAAGTAAACATTTAAATTGTTCTGATAGTAAATGCTTAGGTAAACAAATCTTACATGAAAGGTAAATCTATCTTGTATTAGGAGTCCTTGAGGGCCAAGGCTGGTCATTAGCACCAGCCTGGCCACCCTTGGCGGGTAATTTTGTCGTGAGATAGGTAAAAACGAAAGTTACTTGACCAGCTGGTGGGTAAAATTTTGTAGATATTGTCTCCATGTTTTGTATAAATCCTTGCCCTTCCTTTCAGGTAGTCAACTTTTCAAAGTGACTTGCCTGACTGGCTAATACAAACAAATGCCAAGATTCAGCCCTGGTTAGGGCAGTTACAAAACACAGAAGTGAATGATTTGTACGAAATATAATATTACTACAGTCAACTCCGTGTAAGTCGAAGTCGCAGATGTCAAATAATCGCCTTAGTCGATGTCGGATAATAATAAGTCCCAATTTATATCCATAGACTTGCATGTGTTATTCCGTTGCATACGTCGACCTTTCTAAGTCGAATTATCGCCTAAGTCGACCAAATTCCCAAGCCAGTTTCAACGAAAAAACATAAAATTCACACCGCGTAAGTCGAACAAGACCTCAAAGTGTATTTAATCACTGTGAATGAGCCACATGCCGATTTTTCTTTTCACATTATATGGAAGATTACGTGATCTCGAATCGTCCCAAAATTTGACTTCCACGTGCACGTGGTCAAGTCTGCCAAGCCGTGCACCACCACGCCGCGCCGTACATGTATTTTACAGTGCATATATGCATGCACATGCTTGGGCTTTGCATGCAGGTGTAGTAGCGAGAGTCCACACATTTATTGTCCACATTGTAACAATAGTGTGAAGTCATGTTGTGACCATGAAGGTATAATTATGTTGTTTCTTTTATCCCCGTTTCTGTAAACCTGAGGGACACAATATAGGGCCAGAGAGAGCTATTGGTTGCGGCGCTGTGCCCATGTGGCTGCGCCCGCGATCGCGGCGGTGTCGGGTAATGATATATACAGCTGGCATGTAAGTTTACCCGCAAGATAAATATCGCGTAAGTTGACGTGTTTTATTCAGTCCCGTCAAGATCGACTTTCGCGAAGTTGACTGTATGTAAAAAAAATTATGGAAAATGGACAAAAACTGAGTTTATGATTTGAAGAAGGTGTAATCTCAATTTTATAAAATGGAAAACTTGGGTTTTAACCGTCAGTGTATTGTGTTTCACTTTAGGAGCTAGTAGACGAGTATCGGGCCCGTTTACGTGAGATCAACGCACGGCCGATCAAGAAGATTGCTCAGGCCAAAGCGAGGAAGAAGAGGCGACAGATGACACGACTGGAGAAACTGAGGAAGAAGGCAGAGGCTATCAGCGACACGGTGGACACCTCAGAGAAAGAAAAGATGCAGCAGATCAGGAAGTGAGTTGCAAATATTTATCTGTTTGTCTGTAAAGCTTGTCTCAAGAAATATTGTGCAAGGAAAAAGCGCCCTCTTTGGAAATTAGAAAATGCTGTTGTGACATGATGGTTACGTCAACGTCAAGGACAAAGTCTCAGCTTTCAAATGCCATTTGTTTTGCTCAGTTTGCTTGTTTTAACCCTAAAAAGGCTGGGGGGGTGGGAATCCGACCCCCCCCCCCCCCCGACGTTTCGTGCAATATGTTGGCAACCCGCAAAGCAGTTGCCACAGCGCTTCATGATTTTTTTCTCTTGAATCTCGCGCATCTTTTGAGACCAAATTTACGACGTCCGGGTACGCGGTTCCAAAGTTACGTAACATTTTGTACTTGCATGTCACCCCAAAAATCGCTCAAAAATGTGATTTTGTGTACAATTTCCATACAAATTGTATTTTCAGTCAAAATTCATAAATGTATGATTATTTTTACTTTATTACTGGTTGAAATTAATTAATTTTGTGTTGTTTATGATCGCAAAAGTGTCCCCGACAAATTTCATCGAAAAAACAATAGTAAACAAAAGGTCGAAAAAACAAAGAAATACGTAAGAAATTCACAAAACAATAAAATACATAGGAAATCAATTTTGATTCTGGATTTTTTTCAAGTACATTTGCTAAGAACACTAAAAAGAGTGTCTAGACCCAAAAATTAGCATTTTGGGAGGCTATAATTAGTGATTTACAGCTTAATTATGATTTTATGCATAAATTAGCATAATTAATCAATATGAAATTAATTCTGAGTAATTAACTATGCAGTCTTGTAGATTACGTGTGGAATCAGCCCCCCCCCCCCCCCCCACGTTATAGCATAGCCAAAAAAGCCCAGCCTGATTATGGTTACTCGTGAGATATGTTTAGGTAACTACAAAAGGTAAAATCACAAATGTGCCACTGTTACTACAGTCAATAATAGTATCAGTCCCTCTTCCCGTAAATGTGGCACAAATGTGATTGACCCTTTTGTGGTTAACTAAACATATCTCAAGATTAAAACAAGCAAATTGAACAGAACAAATTTACTTGAAAGCTGAGACTATGCTCTTGCCGTTGATGTAAGCATCATGTTACAAGAGTATTTCCTAATTGCCAAAGAGGGCAGTTTTCACTTGCACAATTTTTTTTTAGACACACTATTCGTCCATTTGTCAGTTTGTGAATGTGTGATAGGTAACTAGTGGATAGCATACCATTTTAATCCCATGGAACAGAGATGCAAATGAGGTGTTATTTTCCATGTGTAACTTGTATTTTAGAGCTTTCCCAGGGGAGTTTTATTTGTGAATTTTGAATTTTGAAGAAAATTAATGTGTTCTTTTATACATCTGAAATTCACAAGATTAAAAAAAGAGCAACTTAATGATCTGATTAAGTTATGTAAAATTATGTTTTCCTAAAATGTATTTCTTTAGTATGATTTGCCCACAAAATTTCCAAATTTCCTCTTATAAACTTACTCACAGCTGCCCCTTGTCCTTCCAATTACAGAACATTTGAAAATACTGATATGATGTGAAAGGTTTTTATCTACTGTTTTTTCTGTGATCATGTAAGAACTGAAAAGAAAGGATCTATGGTATCATGATGTCATTTGGGACATCTAAAAACTGTGAACTGGCTTATTACACAGATAGGTATGATAAATTTCATGAGTTATTGTTATTTTGTCTTGTATGCAATCTTATTTTTTTCTTTATCCCAGTCTCTACAAGAAAGCCAAGATGGGAACCAAGAAGAAAGATGTGACGTACGTGGTTGCTAGGAAACACCAGGCAACCAAACGGGTTAGCCGACCCAAAGGGGTCAGAGGTCCCTTTAAGGTCGTCGACCGTAGAATGAAGAAAGAGATCCGGGCTAAGAAACGCATCGATGCCAAGAAACAGAAGGGGGGGAAACGGTGATAAAGCAACTTCATATTTATGACAAGGGGTCCTTCACAATTATGAACATTTGCACAAAGAAAAATTATGTTTCCTGTGATATTTTATGTATAAATACTTAATTTGAATGAAGATGCAAACCTTTTCATAACAAGCAGGGCTATAAAGAGTATACAATAAAATTTCCCTCATAAATATGAAGAATGATGTAGAGTGAGATTGAAATTGGTATATTCTAGGTAGAAAGCTATCTCTCAGCTGATCACCTCTGTTGCAACATCCACATGGAGCCATCATAAATAGGTCAAGTTACAGTTTCCTGAACATGGGGCTGGGGCACAGCCTGCTGTGATTAGCATGTCCTGGGTAATAGACTGATTAAACTGAAAAAAATATATGCAGGGTGGCCCAGAAAGAATGCTACACATACGATCGTTAATTTCTTCAACGTCATGAACAAAATGCCATTTATTGTTATTTCATTTGTTAGAACATTCTTTTTCTGACAAAATGATACCGTGATGATTGATTTTGAGTAACGCGTTTGGATCTAGGGCCATTTTTCTGAGGCAATGTAATTTCCGAAATTTGTCTCTTTCTCAACTCCCGCGAACCTGGGAATACCAAAATATTCTCATGTAACAGCGTGCCATAGAATAAGCGGGGAGACAGACGACTGGAATGCCTCGCTTTGATACGGAAGACAATGGCAAGGTATGGCTTACATTGTCATTGCACCTGGATAGTGCAGCCTATTCCATGGCAAGTCGGTACACGAGAATATTTCGGTGTTCTGATGATCGCTAGAGTTAAAAAAATAGCAAATTTAGGAAATTACATTGCCTCAGAAAAATAGCCCTAGAATCCAAACGCCATAATCAAAATCAATGATCATGGTATCATTTTGATGGAAAAAGAATGTTCTAACCCATGAAATAATCACCAATAACATTTTGTGGATGATGTTGAAGAAATTAACGATCGCATGTGTAGCATTCTTTTTGGGCCACGCTGTATATACCAGCAAGTATTGCCATCCCTACAAACAGTATGGGAAAATGTCGATGAATGTTGATGACCCCAAATACACTGACTGTATAGGCATCCATTTTCATTGCTACCAGGGCAGGATTTGGCACACACATTGGTCTTGGGGTGAAGATGTGCACCACACATTTTTTTTGTATGTCTGAAACTGCGTTGCCATGGGAACAGTATATTGCAGTGATAAACCAGGGAAAAATATTGTGGATCATATTGCTTCTCATTTTTTGAGCAATACTTGTGAAATTAGGCACATATATTGATTTTGGGTTGGGAGATGAGCAAGACACATTTTTTAAATGTGTCAGAAACAGCGTTGCCATGGTATTAGCATATTGTGCTGATAAATTAGGGTTCTACTGATGCAGTGGTATAAATCTTCAGTGATATTTCTAGTTTCTGTATGAAGCAAGGTTGTGAAATCCATGGCTGACCAAAAATCTGATATATGATCCTGACATTTTTACAAGGTTTTGGCATAACCTAGTTTTGGTCGAATAATCACAATCAATTTGCCCAAGGCATGTTTGGAATTTTGATTGAACTACAAACTAGTGAAATCTTCATTCCACTGTATCAAAATGAGTGAAAATGTAAAACACATTTGTGACAATATCTTGTTAATGGATACCTGGAAATGTAGAAGAAAAAGTTTAAAAGTGGTAGTGTCTTTGTTTTAGCGTCAGATGTGTAAAACGGATATTGCCTTGACCATTTGGAATGAATTACCTTTCATTGAGCATCATTGGTGTTGTTTTATGTGAATTGTATCCACTGTTTTTTTTTAGCAAACTGGGGCCACATATACCGGTAGTCAGACATATACTGTATACGCCATATATTTTGTGTCCATATATTTTCGCGATTTTGCTTCAAGTCAGGGAATTCACGAGAGTATATTTTTGCGATTTTATTGTATTTGCATTCACTTTGTACAGACATGTCAGGAAGTGAATATTTTCACGTTAATTCGCGAAAATAAAACCACCACCAAATATTCAGCGTATACAGTACACTGTCAAAGATGAATATATATATACCGTTTGTATGATCCAAGATATGTTGTACTGTATAACAATTCATTTGAGACGAAATGTTATTTTAAATAAAGATATTATCTTACAGAATACCAGAAGTCTTTCTTGTGTAAATTTGTGAAGGATGGAGTAAGGTTATGGTTACACATTTGTTAATATCAGTCAACATTGAAAATGATCTATATAATGATGAAACTCACAATATACAATTTTCGGTATGCTGGAAAGTGTGAATTGGTAAAGATGAACACAGAACATAAGCAAACACACTTTACACAAGGTATTTTAAAACAGTATTTTCACATGTTTTATTCAAAATTGACTTTACATGAGAATAGTTTTCACTCTTTCAGTAGATATATATATATTTGTTGGTGTGTAATCCTGATATTTTTTTTTCCAAAGCACTTTATTACATTCAAGCCCTGATGAGAATATTGTACAGTTCAGATGGGTACGAGCAACAAACCACATCACAAGCTTAAAGCACAAGTTTAGTTTTGGAGATATTTTTTTATTTGAAAGCTTTATGCCCAAGGGTCATATCACACCGATAACAGATTCTGAATGTCTTTCATTGTTTTTAAATCAATACATGAAAAATCTTGGCCCCCCCCCACCCCCTATTTATAATTGTAAAAAACAAAAGACATTCAGAATCTGTTAATGGGCATGAATCTTTCAAATAAAAAAAAAAATCGCCAAAACTAAACTTGCACTTTAAAGGGCAGTGACATGATTGGGAGACAAAAAATACAGTGCACTCTCGTTATAAAGAAGTCTTTGGGACCCATGATATTGGTTCTTTATAACGAAATTTCTTTATATCAGGGTTGCAAAAACAAAAAAAAACCCCCCCAAAAATTGTTACTTCCGGGGCTCCTTTGCATTATCGCAGTCATGAAGACGGAGCTGCATGTCAAAAACTGAATTTGGTGATTTCCACGGCCTAGCTATTAGAAAGTTATCTAGGTGTACAACATAGCCACAGCTGCCAGTCACTGCGAAGTTCATTGACTTGACCTTAATCAAAATTAACTCGACATTCGAACTTGACCTGCACCTTCAAGAGATTGACCTCTTGATATGAATTTTTGCAATCTACCTCGAAGGTATAAGAAAGTTATTGTGTGTTTACACTCAGCGCACGATGTGCAGTCGATGGAAAGTTCCATTGACCTCTTGATCGCTTAATCAAATCTCAAACTCACATTCGAACTTCACCTTGCACCTTCAACGAGATGCGACCTCTCTGTCAATGAATTGTCGGTAATCCCTCACTGCGAAGCTATAGAAAGTTGTGTGTACAACACAATTTTGCTTGACGACACCTATGCTACGCCGGAAAATGTGATACCTATATTCTCTCGCTTCACAGTCCATACTGTTCTAGCAGTCATGGAACTGTTCATTTCTCATTGACTCCTTTGACCTTATATACATATTGCCTCACATTCGAACTTGACCTGCTGACTTTCAGAGATGCGACCTTCTTGGTAATGAATTTGCTGATCCACATTGAAGCTGATAGAAAGTTATTAGTGTGTACAACACAGCACAGTGCAGTCATGGAAAGTTCATTGACCTTTGACCTTACCTTAAGCATAATTCGAACTCCATTCGAACTTGACCTGCCCTTCAAGAGAATGGACCTCTTGTATGAATTTGGTATCCCCACCTCGAAGCTATATAGAAGCTTGTGGTGTACAACACAATTGTTGAGCGACACCTACGCCTCGCCTGAAATAGTATACCTATGGTCTCGGCTCCGACCCTACGCAGGCGTCATGCGCTAAATGTTCACTTGACACTTTGACCTTATTCAAATTCAACTTCGATATTCGAAGCTTGATCTGCGCCTTCAAGAGAATGGACCTCTGCGTATGAATTTGGTATCCCACTCGAAGCTATTGACAAGTTATTTGTGTACACACAGCACACAGTGCCACGGTCATGGAAAGTTCATTTGACTATTGACCTTGTTGAGCCTTAGATCAAATTCAAACTTCAGCATTCGAACTTGAAGCCTGCACCTTCAAGAAGATGGACCTCCTTTGTATGAATTTGGGCAATCCCTACCTCGAAGGGATATAGAAAGTTATTGTGTGTACAACATAGCACAGTGCATGTCATGGAAAGTTCATGACCTTTTGACATTTGACCTTATTCAATTCTGACTACATTAGTTTGAACTTGACCTGCGCCTTCAAGAAGATGACTCTTCGTATGAATTTTTGGTGATCCACTCGAAGCCTATAGAAAGTTATTGTAGTGCTACAACCACAACTTGTTTTGATTGGCGCCTACACCGGAAATAGTGATACCTATGTCTCGCTCCGCTACGCAGGCGAGACAAAAATACAAAGGAAATCCAAGATATGGGACCAGAGATTTTACTTCTTTATCATAAAATTTTGTTATATCAGTGTTCTTTATAATGAGAGTGCACTGTATGCCTCTTGAACCAAACTGGTTGATAGATATATTAATGGATACACCAGCTGGAGTGTATCTCCTAGCTGGAAGGACTTATCTCGAATTTGTTTACTTCAGCCGAATCAAGCATGAACATACCAGCATTTTGTTCTCTCGAGCCTTGATAAATCTACATCTCATAGAACCCTACACAACTGACTTTTCTGTCACAGGGCATACAGATGGAAGTTATATGACGAGGAGTCAGCTTTTGACTGCCAAATTTTCACAGTAGAATCATTGCACAGTTTACTTGATTCTAAAATAGTTTCATTCCAAGTTGAGGACTACCCCCAATCATGTCATTTACCTTTATAGGGAAACGGCATGAATGGAAGAAATCCTTATTTGGGGGATAAAACTTCTAGAATCAAGTACATTATTCAGGGTTTTTAATTAATTGATATGTGATTTATATATTAAATTCGGTGTGCTTTTTTTTCAACTCATTTGGTTCTTGAGGCATTTTCAAGTGCTCCCTATCATGCCATTACCTTTGACCTATAGCTTCTTAGTTACATCACAATTTTTCTGAGGATTACTACGTGGATGATCTTGTTGAAGAATGCAGTAAGTATATCTGTTGAGTGCTTACACATATTTGCCAAAAGAAATCGTACCCACAATGACAACTTATAACATCAACAATGCATGATACAACATGATTCAGAATGCCAAATAATAATATATTGCAAAATCCATACAAGAATACATACATCAGATTATGTTGACCTAAAAAATACTTTTCTTTGGGAATATAATTTTTGTACAGTCAACTCCTGCAATTATAGAATATCATGTATCACACATCTCGTAATTTGAAGACAATAATGTATCTGAGGCCAGACCCAAGGTCAATTTCTGGTGACCTCCGACGATGCTAATGCATTATGGTATCTAAGCCCAAATTTGTGGTCCATCATACAGTGATTTATGTTGGGTACACAAATCACATGATGTGGGATTGCCACATTAAAGTGATAGGCTAACATTGTGGAGCTTCAATTTAAAAAATTGTCAAACTTTGATATCTTAGCTACATAGAAGTGTTCAAATGGACAAATAAACACCCTAGAATACAAAAGTTTGGAAAGTTACACTGCCAATGGCAAGTTATGCATGAATAAACAATTAATACTCGGGGCGAGTAGAAAATAGCATAGGTGTACACACAGTAAGTCTATGGGAGGAAATGGGCAGGTGAATCCGGTCAGTTTTTGATTTTCACTTTTTTAAAGCACTAAATAATCATTTTTAAATACAATTTTTTTCAGGGCTTCATTTTTAGACCTTATCAAAGACACTGGTAGCTTGGGAAATCATGTAGCTCAGATTTCTTTAACGGTGGTAAATGTTAGCCAGTAACTTTAACCCATTGAAGATAATTTGATTTTGCTATGACGAAACATACATTACTCATAGAACCTCAGGTAAATTGCTTCATCACGGCCCAGGACAGGGTTCGCAATTTAAATCAATGTGATTTAAATCACTGATTTAATTAAATCATGATTTTATAACAAAATAGTGATTTAGATCAAATAAAGCCATTTATTGATCATGATTTAAATCCCCCCCCCCCCCGAAAAAAAAAAAATGCCAACCCTGGCCCATGACAAATAATTTTGTCATCACTCCTGAAAGTGTTATGGGAAATGAACAGGCATTTCATGAATTTCAAAGGTAAGAATTATAACACAGTAACAAGGGAGATCTCATCCAACAACAGTTTCCAAAGTTTACAAGGAGTTAACGATGAACACCTGATGAATATGTTTAGCTGTTCTATTGACAAAATAGATCACGATACATGAACAATATCAATGCAGCACAACACAGCACAATTGAATTACAGAAAGTATGAATATCACAAGAAACACTCAAATTTATAACCTCTTTTCTTAGGCACATCTAGTAGAAGAGGTAATGTTTAATGTGTATCATATATATTTCACTCTCAGAATGACAGAACGTTTTAATGCCTGGGAAAATAAAGAAAAATCTTACATTCATTCATTGGCTTGTTAAGTCTTCAGCAAGAAATTGTAAAACATTTTCTAATCCATTTAAATAAAATAGAGTGTATATCCCAATGGCATGGATTTGCATATAAAATATCTTGACATATATATTTATGTATATTTTTAAATGTATGAAAGAATGGGTGAAATGTATATTAACCATATCTGAATACTAAATGAGTCCACTGGCAGTCATTTTACCTGCCGTGAATTTATGCATAGAAGAGATTACCCCAATAAGTTTCATATAAATTACACATAAAATATTAAAACACTTATTCAAAATCTCAGTCACAAATGACAAAAAAAAAATCAAATAACTTAAAAATATAACAAACAAATCTAAGATGTATACTTGACATGACACAAAATATTACAATAATGTGATTCTTTAAAAAAAAAATCAACACTTGTTATAAGTTTACATGGCTTGATGCATAATATTTACAATCAATTTGATCACACCAAGATAAAAAAATACATAAAATCAATACTTTAATGACCGTGAAAACTCTTGCAATCAAATAAATTTCTGCACACCACTTTTTATATTCTGCCTACGAGTGATGGGAATCATCTATTAATTTGTACACATTTCTCTAAAAAAAAAAAATTAAATTTATATGCAACATATATTCAAGACCACACAACTTTCCTCGAATACTATACTTGAGACGAGAAAAAACATCGGTTTCTATCCTCAGTATCCAGACTGTACCAATGGCTTCAAAAGTTCTTCACACCATTGCCAATAAATTCTACATGATGTTTTCTGTTTAATTCTGTTATTCATAAGGGAGTTGTTTGCCCACATAGTGTATGCACTGGCCCTTAAAGTAAAACCTTCACATTTATGTAAAAACAATGTCATTATTCAACCCAAAAATTGATTTGGCCAGTTTTTTTACATAAATTGACTTACTTATCTGCCCCCAATGGCTTTCCAAAAGGTGAAGCATAATGTATATTATAGTTTTATTTCAAGAGATTGAGCTCATGTTTATGTAGTGCAAAACACAATCATTTAACAGTGGGGCGGTTCCTCCTGTCACAAGCAATCAAACAACAAATTTATGGATCGTCTACTCCTGAAGGACAGGATGAAAAGGAAACAGACAGTATCATGCTACAGAACATAGTGTATTGCATGATACTTCAGGTGCCTGACAAAAGTTCGTTAATGTTGCTACAATAGTTTTACCCATATTATCCGGGGGGGGGGGCATAATGCCCCCCCCCCCCCTGACAAGATTTCTCGATATTCCGGCTGACTGCAAAATTTTTTTCACTTGCGCCGTTCGCTGCGCTTTTACTCTTCAAGTCTTGCGCCATCATTTGAGACCATTTTTCGAAAAAATCGGAATTACCGTTACGACGCTGTGCGACTTTCGTGCATGCAACTCCAAAATTGCTCAAAAACATGATTTTGTGTACAAAAATCAATTGCACAAATGTGTTTTTCAAGCAAAAATCATAAATGATATGATTATTTTTTACTTCAACTGGCTAGAAATGGATTACATTTTCACGCTGTTTATGATCGAAAAAAAAGTCCCCTACAAAGTTCATCGAAAAAAAAACAATAAAAAACAAAAGGCGCAAAAAAGAAAGAAAGCAAAAGAAATCACAAAACTAAAAATACCACAAGAAATTAATTCTGATTCGGCAATTTCTTTTGTAGGAATTGTCAGAAAATTGTCAGAAAAAAATTTTTCACCAAAACTTAGCATTCTACAAGTAATTTTAAGTGAGTTATTCAGGCAAAAATATGATTTTATTCATAAAATTTGCATATTTAATATTAAAAAAATATAAAATATGTATTTTTGAAAATCTAATGATACAATCTTGTAGATTACTTCCAGCTCTATGCGCATGCAAATTTTCGCGGCGATCGCGCGATCTGTAGATAATTCCACCCCCCCNCCCCCCGAGATCTTGGTCGTCGATCGCGCGATCGCGCCGAAAATCAGCACGCACGTTACCCATCACGTAATCTACAAGACTGTATAGTTAATTAGCAGGAATTAATTTCATATCAATTAATTATGCTAATTTATGCATAAAATCATAATTAAGCTGTAAATCACTAATTAAAGCTCCAAAACTGCTAATTTTTGTGTCTGGACACTCATTTTAGCATTCTTAACAACTTTACTTGAAAAAAATCCGGAATCAAAATTGATTTCCTATGTATTTTAATGTTTTTTCAAATTTCTTATGTATTTCTTTGTTTTTTCAACCTTTTGTTTTCTATTGTTTTTTTGATGAAATTTGTCGGGGACACTTTTGCCATCATAAACAGCACAAAATTAATTGATTTCAACCAATAAAAGTAAAAATAATCATACATTTATGAATTTTGGCTGAAAACACAATTTGTATTGG
>JZLH01S0505595.1:14316-36267 GCA_001188425.1 Eucidaris tribuloides
TACAAAAACTAAAAAAAAAACATGATATGGGCATTAAAAAACTGGAAATAAGACATTTAATCTCATGTCACCTGTCACCACATTAACACCACAAAGTGATACAAAAAGTGGCAGGAGCTTGATTTGCATGGATTTTCTCAGAGAGGGGGTATAGTATAACGAGAATGGACTGGCCTGCATGCAGCCCAGAGCTCAACCCCATTAAGCATTGGTTTTATCAACTCGGCCGGGCTATACGGAAGAGAGTCACAAATGCAACGACATTGGCAGGTTTGCGTCAATTTCTCATTGACCAGTGGAATGCCATCCCATAGAAACGAATGACAAAGCTTATCAACAGCATAGGGAAGCGGTGCCTGCCGGTGGGTCGTCCACCCGATACTGATTTGTGATCATGTCATTAAAATCAATGAACGTTGGTGAAATCAAAGATCCATGTGAAGATAAACACAAAAATTCATGCAAATCAAGCCCCTGTCACTTGTTTATTACTTTGTTGTGTTAACGTGGTGAAAGGTCTGTGAAATCAAATGCGCTTATGTCCAGTTTACAAATAGCCATACATGTTTGTTTGCTTGGTTATTTCACTTTTTGTTTTTGTTGTTTGCTTACTTGTGCAGGTATTTCTTTCAATTCATGTCAATGTTCACATAAGAGTGCATAACAACCAAAGATACATTGGAAAACTTACTCATCATCAACAACAAAACTTGGTAACTTATCCCACTTGGTGCTTGCGCTTTCAATTTACACTTTACACCACATTTCAATATACTGCCCTTTCTCTGATAGCATAATCATAACAAGTAGGGTATCATTTTAAAGAAAATTAAATAATCTTTCCGATGATACCAAGCTTGCATTGATTTGTACTATAAAACAGGAGATATAATCGATCAAAGTCGGATTTCCAAACTGTTTTTGAGGAGTTTATTTTATCAGCTGACATGACACCTACAATCCACAGCCATTCAACACTGCATTGACAGACAGTATGAATGGTTTCCCTTATTGCTATACAAATACATTTGCTTTGTCCATACGAGATATACTATACATTATACAACAAATAGATTCTATTCTTTAAAGCTTGTGGATCAAACACTATTTTGTGTCTGTTTGAAGTTTTCCAACTTTGTGGTCATTTAGTGGTGACAGTTCACAAATAGAGACATGTTTGCTGGAAGATAACGCCACCATCACCTTACTAACTGATACTGTATTTCCAACCAATCTCATTTCTGTTACAAACTGATCGCATTTGCAAGAGAACATGATTGTTGTCCGGTAGTGGAGATATATTCCACAAATTGTACAATTTGGTAACCAACTAGTTACCAAAGGTATCGAACTGAAGTTCAGCACCTTTAGCCTGCAATATGGCCCAAAGATTTCATTGAAACAGCTGAAAGGTAAATGACATGATTGGGGGTAGTCCTCAACTTGGGGTAAAAAATTCTAGAATCAAGTAAACTATGCAAGGATTCTACTGTGAAAGATTTGTAGTCATGTTCCATGAAGTTGACTCATTTTAAAAGTATTACCATCAAAATGCCATGTGACAGACAAATTTGTTGTGTAGCTTTCTATGGGCTAAACTTCTCTTGGGGCTTGAGAGAAATTCAGACCTGGTATGTCCATGCTTGATTCTCCTTAAGCAAACAAATTCAAGACAAATCCTTCCAGCCAGGCAATACACTCTAGCTGGTGTATAGATTGGTATATCTTTCAACCAGCTTGGTTCTAGAGGCATTTTTTTATTTCTCCCAATCATATCACTGCCCTTTAAAGAACTGAGATGCAATCCGATCAGTTAAGCATCTTTGTAGGCCACTAACTGGGCTTTCTTCTGTACATTATCTCCCTTGGCAACCAGAATCCTGTCAATGACGCCATCTTTGGGTGCACGAATCACATACTGTAGGGCAGAAAGTTAGAACAAAAAGAGAACTTACAAATGGCTAGTGACACTTGACATTCAACAAAATTTAGGACCCACATGTGTTAAAAGCAAGGTCCACCATGACGTCAAGTTGGTTTTAACAAAAGCAGAACAATGAGAGAAACATATTAATGAAAGCTTGGCGAAAATCCACCAAAGAATAGCGGAGAAACTTTCAAAGTTTTAAATTTGTGACGTCACATGCGAGCAGCTTCCTCACTGTCATGTAATATAAATTCCATAAAGTGCCATTTTCTCAGAAAATTGAAAATTATGTTACCTGTGCATTCAATATACAATTAGAAACATTATTTCATACATGCTTCTATGAAAAAAAACACCATTCAATTATCATGAACCAATAAAAAGTGGCAATTTATTGAATTAATACAACATGACATAATGGGGAGCTGCTTATATGAGACATAACAAAATCAAAATTTTGAAAGTTCATTACTCTGTTATTCTTTGGTGGATTTTCACCAAACTTTCATTAACATGTTTCTGTCATTGTTCTGCTTTTACTAAAATACTTAAGTCAAGGTGGACCTTGCCTTTACAAGTGTATAATCTGGGACTATTACGGCCAAACGGTCCATCAACATATTATTTTTGGCATCATAGTCATTCAAGCATGGTCCATTATTGGATGGTGGGGTGAGGAATGCTTCCACGTAAAACATTTCCCCAAATGCCTGCCACGGTGAAAGAGTCCTCCATCTGAGGGGAGGAGGAGGGGTTGGGGGAGGACCCATACTAACCATTAAAGACAGCAGAGAGTAAATCTATATCTGAGTTAAAAAAAATACAGTGAAACCTGTCTATCATAGCCACCCAATGGAATAAAAAAAATAGTGGCCTTTATAGACAGGCAGCTGCTACAGACGGGTTCTTTAACACATGTGTCTCCAAATTTTAGTAACCACTACAGACAGGTTGGCTGCTATAGAGAGGTGGCCTATAAGACAGGTTTGACTGTACAGGGTTTTTAAATAAAATACAGTGGTCTCAACTTAATGGAGTAGGCATTTGCAAGCTATTTTTTACCCAATTAACAGGATTACCCTATTATATGGAAAATATTCAATGAGAAACATAAGAAATGTTTTGCAAAAGGGGAGTACCCCTTTAAATGTTACCCCATTATCTGGAGACCACTGTATGTGAAAGAAAATTTCTGCTGCGACAAAAGAATATAACTCACTCAATTTAACGCTCTTTTTTACAATCTACAAATCCCTGATAATCATTTATTACTGTTAACAAGTGATACCCCTTTTTTGGCAAATATAAGACATACTGCTTACCGAGCAGGCTTGCTGTTCATCTCTGTATTATCAAATTAATGATCAATTATATGAAATACTTGAAATTCTTAAATTGGTTACATTTGCATTTCTTCTCAGCTCTTGGACAATGGTTACAATGATTAAAATAAGTAAAGGACAAGATTACGGATGACTTAGGATTTCTGCCAATCCTTACCTCCATCTTCATGGATTCGAGAGCGATGAGTGGTTGCCCCTTCTCCACGCTGTCCCCCGGTTTGACGTAGACGTGTGTGATGTCTCCCTGCATGGGGGCGCGGTCACCCATCGTGCCCGACCCGGACTCCCCCATGAACTCTGGAACAGGACGGCTCACCTCCACACCACCGATCTTAGTAAGAATGAAAAACGAGAAATAAGTTAAATATACTTTGTGGCAGGAGAGAACAGCAATTATCATACTCACACAATTTTGCGCACAGTTATCAGCTTGCCCAGACATCAGACATATCAAACACAGTAGTTACCAAGATGTACTGCAAGCATACAAGGAATTTCTGGACAGTCATTAAACCAACATAGGACGCCAGGACCCTGTTGCATAAAATTTTTGCCACAGAAAAACTTTTATTATTTTCACCAAAATGATTCTTTCTGTGGTATAAGGAATGATAATGATTACACTTACTGGAGTTTTCATATCTTATCAGAGATATTTCTGTGGTAAAGTTTTATGCAACAGGCCCCAGGCTTGGAATTGATTATATTCCACTCCCAGGGTGCATTCAAGCTGTGAAAATTAAAATTCAATGAGTTTACTACAACTATCAGGAAAAATCTACACAGTCCCGAGGAAAGATAACACTTGTTTTGAGTTTTCTTCACAACAATTTATTAGCGTTAACCACATTATTCAGGATATATAAAATATTTTCAAAGACTTTTCAACAATTCAAGCACATTTTAAGTACCGGTACTTTCTAAGGATATGAGAAATTGAAAAACTTTTAAAAGCCAAAGTAAATTTCAAGGACTATTCGAGGCTTGTAAAATTCAAACCCTGCATTCTAATTACATTCAAGAGATGAGTTCATACTCGTGATCATACTGAGACTCAAGTTAATAAAGTATTCATCTTAATTTCAAGTTAAATGTTGTGTTTATATTCAGACTCTACACCATGTATTTACATGACAGAGTTAGTCTTTGGTATTTTATAGTGAAGTGTAACAAAAAGCAACCAAATCCTTCAGTTTGGTCATAGCGGAGCTGTGAACAGGAACTGAGACATAAAAGTGCCCTTACCTCCACCTCCCCAAATAAAGAAAAGAACAATACTCAACTTTTGTACTGTACATAGGAAAGGATTATCTTCTCTTATATGGCTTGTTGGCTGTGGCTTTTAACTATCTCTTTCCCAAATTATCATCTCAACAATTGGATTGAACTGACAGGTGTATTGTATTAGTCAGAGGATTAGAATGGGATTAGGTAATCCTTGTGTAATTGTTTTCATTTTACTTTATAGATCTTTGCAAGTTGGTGAACATGGCAAAAAAAGGGGTCACCAAGTATCAAAAAGCTCAAAGACAAAATTACTCCACAATAAATGACAGGTAATGGGCAGTGCTAATAGCCACCAATTAAACCCTCTCAGTACAAAACTCTATACACTTTCTGAGGGAGGTGCTAAAAAGATTAGTGCTAATTAATGCTATTGTAAGATGCTAGGTGATCTGGTAATCTTGTATTATTCAGCCCTCTTCTTCTATGTCATCACACCATTAAATTTTGAAAGAAATAACAGGATTATAGTTTATACAAAGTCTTCAGTTGACATTAAAATGATAATAGAGTCATGGTCACTGTTCAAGACTTCTGCAGCAAAATTTCCATGGTCTAAACTTCATCGTTGTACGTGGAATAATTGTGACAGGCAAATTTATTGTGTAGCCAATGGCAATCCTTTAAACACACACTGAAGCAATTTCAATAGCATACCTGCCAACCAGTACGATTTTTCCTGGGCAGTTCTGTCCTTATTACAGTTACTAGGCAGTGCCTTCAACAACAAAAACGTTGATTATAATAAGAATAGAACATGAATGACCAAAATAAATGAAACCAAATGCTTTGGTTACTAGTGATTTTGATACAATGCCCAAATTGTAATGGAAGTGACGTGTTTACATTCACTGCTGAGTGACGGAACAAAAGGTATGTTTTATTCATGTTTTTTTTCTCATAAGAAAACCTTTGTTTATCTGTTTCAAATATTTTTCTTATTCAAACTCTAATTTCATTTTTTTTCATTATGTTACCTTTTTATTGTTTACCGTACCGCCTAATAACTGTAATAAGACCAGAACTGCCCTGGAAAAATCGTACTGGTTGGCAGGTATGCAATAGTATGTTTTCGTCATACTCTGTCAACACTTAGCGCTTCTCAACATTCAAGTTAACGTGGATGTGTCTGGAAGGACATTTTGCTCACTTAATCATACAGACACATATCTTTCTATGGATTGAATTTCCATCATGGTCATAGTTTAAAGCCCAAGTATAGTTTTGGTAAATGGCAAAGAAATGAAATTTTTTGCAATTCTGTTTTGTAGAAACACCTATCTGATCTATTAATATCCTAAAAATTGCTTGCTCTGAATTACTCAAAATGTAAAATCTTGGGGGGGGGGGGGGGGTAGGGGACCCCCAAGATTTCCCATAGGCAATCTGGTAATGTACATACCACTAGATACTCTCCTTTAATTAAAACATCATAATTTGTCACTATAGACAATTTTCAGTAGGTAAGATGTTGTTTTCTGATTTGTCTGATCAACCAAAATATACCTGGGCTTTAATTCAATACTGGTAAAGCCATGCATGTTCTTTTACCCAGTAGAATATGTAGTTAGAGTTGTTGTATTCTAGTTATTTCCCAAAAGGGTTTAACTAATTTAATAAAAATAAATTTCAAAAATTTGTTCATGCATGACAAAAACAGGAAAGTCAGACAGCTATGAAAAGGTCAAACAACATTTTTGTAAATGTAAATTAAGTTATTACTTGTGTAAGTTTAATTAAGTTGTGTGATCCACCAAAACTCTACTTGGGCTTTAAGAGTACAGACTAAATACTCACATGGTCTGAGGAAAAGAGATGTATACTGCCCTCATGCAGGATGACAGTGGAAGACGTCTTCTGACCGTTGATGATGCTGGTGAGTTCAAAATCATCCCTCTCACCGACTAAAGATCCTTGGACATCAAGGAATTCCTCTCCAACCTATAAAAACAGAAACTAGACTTTTATAATCATAAAACTTACAAAAAAATAGAAATGTCACTAAAGGTGATGAATTCCAATTCCCCAGCCCCATCAAAACCATGATTTATCACCGTAACTTGCTGTTACCAAGGTAATGCAGTTTCCGGCATATTCAAATGTGTCTTGCACATCTTCACCCCAAGACCAATGTGTGTGCCAAATTTCATGAGCATTGCTCAAAAAGTGAGGAAGTAGTTCAATCTGCAATATTTTCCCCCGATTGTTTGGCCATAATATGCCGTACCATGGTAACTCAGTTTCCCACCACATTCAAAAAATATATTTAGCACATCTTTATCCCAATACCAATGTGTACACCAAATTTCATGAGCAATGCTAAAAAACTGAGGAAGTAGTTTGATCCACCAGATTTGCAATGGACCAACCACCTGACCATATGCCAATTCGCTTATGCCCCCTTCAAACTTTGTTTGCAGAGTATACATACAAACTTTCTCAAATAACAGCTGAAGAGTTGATTCTCAAAAATTGTACTTAAGAACAATCTTCAGACTAGCTGACTTGGTGATACATTGGCATGAATTTTGTTCAGTCTTATTGATTAACTTTCATAATAATAGATCTAGACTAATCTGACGTCAGATGACCCTTGATGACATCTGTATGATCTTGACATGTCCATGACTGTCATGAAAATACTCTGAAATAATTCTTGATTTTTAACAGATTGACACTCCCCATCAATGCAAATAGTTGATTATCTACAAATTCACACTACAAATAATGATGTAAATCTGTAAACAATCAACTTTTTACAGAAAGGTGTGAAAGCAGGATACACCTCAATTGCAAACGCCTCATAGTAAATATAATAAACTTTACTGATAACTTTCTTTGCAATTTCTTAATTGTAATAATCAAAGACTACTATAAAAGGAAAAAAAAATGAAGTGGTTTTCTTTCATAATTTACTATAGATATTACAGTGGTAAAAGTTTTATGCAACAGATCCAAGACGTCACAGCACAATGTGTTACTTCACTACTCCAGGATGCAAAGGTACCTAAGTGTACTGCTTGGTGCATCATTTGTATAGTGTTGTATCACGGACCATAGGTTCCGAGACCAAGCCACCCCAAACTACAAACTTTCCATAGGGTTTGTACAGGTGACTTGGGCCGAGAACCGAGCCCAAGGCTATCAGAAATTGGCCTCAAGGCCAGCCTCGGATACAACACTGTTTGTATAATATACAGGGGCTTCTCAAGATTACATAGTGCATACCTGAACTCTGTATGATCCATCTGGCTGGTAGTTCATGACAACCTCCAACTCTGTTTCACCAGATTTCAGTTTTATCCTACGCTGCAAGTAATCGTTTATTCTCTGTCCATTGCTCAAGCTATATGGTGAAAATGGATCTGAAGATTTTTGAAAAGAAAATGAGTTTCAAATCAAAAGAAAACCAGAGATCTGCCATCATTTGTGAGAAATACCAGGACAGGGAAATTAACATGCAATGAAGCATATATTACCATAATTCACATACATTTACCTCCTAGAGTTGAATGTTTTCAGAAACAAAGTATAGTATATGTCTTGCCCACATCTTGCGACCTTAGACAGAACATGTTTCAAAATTATGCCATTTCAGGCTTTTTTGGTCATTTTTCATTGATTTTGAATAAGTTTGAATAAATTGGCATAATTAATGAATTTCAAAATTCTGTGAGGAAACCTGAAAGCCCCCACAAAAACCCTATCAGATAAAACAATCAAACTCAAAATTTACCACAAAATGAAGCATTTTGTTGTGATTTTGAGTAAATTTGCATAAATTAGCAAATTTAATGAATTTAAAAATGCTTGGTAAAAGTTTGGATGCCCTGACTTAGCTTTATCGGTTGGAGGATTCAGAATCAGCAGCCACCAAAAAATAAAGGAGAAGTGGCATTTTTGTCATTTTTCATTGATTTTGAATAAGTTTGCATAAATTAGCATAATTAATAATTTTCAAATTTCCATGTACAAACTTTGAAGCCCACACCAAGCCCTATCATATAAAACAAACAGAATCAAAATTAAAACAGGACGAATCATAATTTTCATCAGGATATCCTTACCTCCAGCTTCAACACTATCTAGTTGACTGGACTTCTGTTCATGCAGTACCAAAGCCAATGCAGCCCTGCACAAAGTGTGAGCACCGAGGGCGTCCCGTTTTGTAAACAGATCACTTTCGTGTTGGGGAATGAAATCGGTGTGCACATTTCCAAGGGCAAATTCTGGATGCTTTGCTAGATCATCCAGAAAACGGACATTTGTTTTCAGTCCAACAATCTGTAAAAAGAAGTAAAAACATTATCATTACAACAAATTAGAAATAAATTAGTCATAACACTAAAATTAACATAATACTAAGATTTAAGCGCAGTCTGCTATTACAAGCAAGGGTTAAAACCAAAAACACTTAAAAAATCATCAAATATAATGATTCAGCTCATAAATAAGCCAAACAACACAGTAACTCCATCAAGTTTAAAAAGCCAGAACCTACATCATATTTTACAAGTAAATTGAATCACTGAAAGAAAGATAGTTGGATTTTACAAGTATATTTTATCACTGAGAGAAAATATCCAACTCACCTTTCATCTTCAAATAACCTACAATTCTTGATATACTTTTCACATCCTCAATTTGGGGTCAAAACCACATATTTTGCAATTACATTACGCTGGGAAGCAGGTTCGACCTAGACTCAACACCTCATCCATACATCAAACTGTTCTAATTTGATCACACCTTAATTTCTAAAGCCCACATATAGTTTTGGTCGTTCAAACAACATCAAACCTACTGGAAATTGTTTATAGTGACAAATTGTGATATTTAACTTATCAGAGGGCAGGAAGTGGTACATACATTACCTCCCAGAAATGTTGTAGGTCTCCCAACATTTTACATTGAGTAGTTTCTCAAAATTGTAAGGATTTCAGAGCAAACAATTTTTAGGGCATTGATGGGTATCAAACAAGTCTATCTAAAAAAAAACATAACAGCAAACAATTTTCATTTTTTACCACTTACCAAAATTATATGTAGGCTTAAAGTTTACATTTTCTGTCATCATAACTTGTCATATTTTACCTGGTATTTCTGGAGGCACTCTCTCAATTTATCGAGGGCACTCTTCCTGCTTTCCGACCAGACCACTAGTTTGGCAATCATTGGATCATAGTACGTTGTCACTTCATCACCTTTTGACAAAAGGAATTATCAACTACAAGGGTTAGATTACAATGACTCACAAGAAAAAGGAAAAAATACATAAACAAACATATATATATGGAGACAGACAGAGAGCCAGATGTGAGTAAGATGTACAATTTTTCTTGAAATTAATCAACCATGTTTTGCGGGAACTTGAAAATTTTAATGAGTTTCATCTTCACATCTTGATATTCACCATAGTATAATCCTAAATATAATCACTTGTTATCCACTATCTTTAAAGTCCCTCTGAGATAATTTTGGTATCATCCAAAAGCTAGATTTGTGAACTATTCATTGATAGTGACTGTAACAGCTAAAAAGATTGTCTAATTCACAGTTCACTTTTGGAAAGGTACTATAGTTTGATAAGCTTTCTACGGTACAGTTGCTAAGGCCACCCATTTTGCATGAATGAGCAATATCTTTGAGGTAGTGTTTCTCCCCCTCCCGATAGTGGCTTTGGGATTGTACAACCACTTCAGTGGTTTTTAAAATGGGTTTGATTTGTCTATTGTAGACATGTTATGTACCATTTTAAAGTTGAGAGTCTGCTAATCTTTAAAACACTATATAACACTGTGGGAGACCCGTTATAATAAAAATTACGAACTTTGCTAATCTGAACATATCTGACAGTTGTTTGAATGCGACAAATAAACACCCTAGAACACAAAAGTTTGCGACAGTTATGCTGTCACTAGTAAAATATGTGCAGATAAACATTGGCACATTAATTTTATATCGCGCGATAGGAATCTGCACACAGACAGTCTATGGGGAAACTGGAATGGTCTCTCAGTGATTTCACCTTTCAAGCACATTACGATCGTTTTAAACTGCAATTTTCAGGGCTTTCATTTAGACCTTTATCAGAGACACTGGTAGCATGGGGAATCATGTAGCTCAGATTTTAAAATTGGAAACATTGTTATACAATGCTTTAAGTCTGTATATAAACTCAATATCCTTTTTTACAATGTATGGTGCATTTTTGTGGTGAAAGATCACATTATGTAGCCACTTTCTGCAATTTTACAGCTGTAAGTTTACATACAAAACCCCTTAAAATGACTCACCCTGTCTTACTCCAGTCTCTATCCTTATCGTCTCACTAGCCCCTGGGGTGGTGAGGTGAATGAGAGGCCCCGCCCCAGGGAGAAAGTTGTTGTCAGGATCTTCAGCGTATATTCTGGCTTCGAATGAGTGACCATGAATCTTGAGGTCATCTTGAGTGATGGGCAATTCCTCGCCGGCAGCAACCTGCAACAGACGAAAGCAGAAAAAGAAATAATGTTTGGCACAAAGGGCTTGAAGTTAAAAATACTACTACACGAGTACTACTACTACTAGTACAACTATTATTTCTACTACTACTACTAATACTACTACTACTACTATTATTACTACTACTACTACTACTACCATTACTTCTACTACTCTTGCTACTACTGTTATTACTACTATTACTACTATTACTACCACAATGATGATGACTACTACTACCACAATGACGATGACTACTACTACTACAATGATGATGACTACTACTACTACTACTTAAAGTATTACTACTACCACAACTACCACCACTACCACCACTACCACCACCATTACTACCACCCCTGTCACTACAACCACTACTACCACTACTATGACTACTACTACTACTACTACTACTACTACTACTACTACTACTACTACTACTACTACTACTAACTACTTCTACTACTGCTACTACTACTAACTACATGTACTACTGCTACTACTACTACTACTACTACTACTACTACTACTACTACTACTACTACTACTACTACTACTACTACTACTACTACGACTACTACTACTACTGCAACTGCAACTACTACACATCAGTGAGTAGGTACCTTGAGTTGCCATTCCACCAGGTCTGTCTTGGTGATCATTTCTGTGACGGGATGTTCCACCTGTAACCTGGTGTTCATCTCCATGAAGTAAAAGTTGTGTTGGGCATCCATGATGAACTCCACTGTGCCTGGAATGAGTGGAAATTCAGAGCAAAAATTTAGAGGTTTTAGCCCATTAAAGACATTGAATAAGATATGATATCTCAAGAGGAAGATCAGCAAGAGAGAGAGAGAGAGAGGGGGGGGTGCAGATCAAAGCATAAAACAATGAATGAAGGGATAAAATAAAAACTCTGGGAGTTTATGTACAGAACCCATAATGTTGGGAGTTGGGTTGATTTTGTTAGTTTTAATCTGGTGTTCATCTCCATGAAGTACAAGTAATGTTGGGCATCCATGATGAATTCTACTTTGCCTGGAATGAGATTAGATTCAGAACAAAACTAGTACAGTTTTGGACACTAATAAAAATTGTGGAAGCCAAATTTAAAAAGAAAAAAAAAATCAAACTTTGACATCTGACATATCTGACAGTGTTTGAATGGACAAAATAAACACTCTAGCCTAGAACACAAAACTTCAGACAGTTATGTCATCACTCATAAAATATGTACAAATCAAAATCAGCATATGAATTATTGTTAGCAGACAAAAATTCTGCACCACATCAGTCTATGAAGGAAAAATGGAATGGTCGCTCAATGATTTTTACTTTTTAAAAGCACGTAATGATCGTATTGAACTGCAACTTTTCCAGGGCTTCATTTTAGACCTTATCAGAAATACTAGTATTATGAGGAATTAGATAGCTCAGATTTTTTAAACTGAAACATTATTAAACAATGCGTTTAACCTGTTGAAGACAGTGTATATGATATCTCGTTCTGAGGTCTATGAAGAATGTGCATCATGGTGAGATCAGAACTGTTTTCAATGAATCACCTTACAATTTATCATTTATTTATCCGCCATTTTGTTGAATTATTATTTTTTTTAGCACTGTACCCTGGGTTACAAAATTATGTAAAAGTTATGTAATAAATGTGAAAACAACAAAGTTAGCTTCATTTTTACCCATTTTACGTCAGTTTATGCCTTTTTGTTGTGCACTTGTGCAGGTTATGCGTCAAAACCACTGATTTCAGTGATAATAATTGAAGAAAATACATTTTTGGACACAAGAGGGCGCTGCACAACGCGATACGCCGGGGAACAATGGTACCCTGGGGTAACGCGTGGTGCATCATATACTAACCTCACAAATGACCACATATAGGTACATCTACCAATATCTATCTCACAATTGAACATAATTTATCGGTTACTTACCTGCTCCAACATAGTTGACAGCTCTAGCAGCTCTGACAGCGGCCTCTCCTATCCGTTTTCTGACATCTTCTGATAGATTGGGCTGGTGAGATGGGGAATTAAAACAGTGAACATCTCATTCTTATAAGCATCATCATTGTTTATATTTTACTTGCCCAGTTGGACAAGTAAAATTTCAATCATCAAATGAGGAAAACATGTCAACAAATCTTACCCAAAACAAACAAAGTATGTGTTTAAATATGGAGTTCAGTTAACTTGTAGGAAAGTTTCATCATTTTTTTCATTGTATTTTATTTTCTGTGTTTGGTTTGAAAGCTTGAATTGAAAACATGAACTGCATGTTGTGCGTCTATGTGCAGTATGCATCTCTCATTTCATGTGTCCTTTATGATGGCTTGTGCAGAATTGTGGTAAAATTTTATGACTCTTGCAATTCACGAATCACACCATTTGCAACACTCACTTTACACTAATATACTTTTATTTTTTTTTAAATGCCATGTTGGTAAAAATTGGTGAGAACTGTTTTTATTTTATTATGTTTTATTCTCAGGCACTAAAGTAAATTTTTCTTTCATGCATGTAAAAATCTGAAAGTTATAATTTTACTTCCCCAAATGGCAAGCAAAAAAAAAATAGTCTAAGGCCCTGGTGTAATTAACACCATTAAACATCTATCTCCCAAACATACATTGGTCAGAAGGGGATTACTAATAGCAGTTTTCCATGTACAGAGATGCCAACCTCTTGACACAAAAAATCAGACTGAATATCCTCAAAAATCATATTTTTGAGTGAAAAATCAGATTTTCACGCGACATACACATAGGTCACGTACCCCCCCCCCACCACACACACCAAAAAAAGTTTGATTCATGTGACATGGGTCATGTACCCAACGTGCCACATACACACACATACACACACACACAAATAGTTTACGATTCATGTGACATGGGTCATATACCCGACATGCCACCTACAATCGACTCTTGTCTTGAAGAGTTAAGAATGTCACATTAACTTCATCATTAACACAAACAATTAAGTTGTAACATTACTTCAAGTTACAAGTACGCTAATTCAAGTAGTAATAACCTCAACAATCACATACCTATTGCAGCTTGTCCAAGTGTTCTGGCTATGGATGAGGTTTTTGTGCGTTTTGATGCAAACTTTGACGCGATTTTGCTATCACTATCAGGAAACATCACTTTCAGCAGATCAGTCAAATGGTCTGCGGTAGACAGAGCGATATTATGTTCGATGAAAAAGTTTGTCATCAAAGTCTCTGCTCTTATGACGGAGTTATCAGCCTGCTGTTTAAACATCGTGGCGATACTGGCTGTTCCCCCGAGGGCAGAGGCAGCGTTACGGTGTTTAAGCCTGCTGACGTGACTGTAACTGAATATCACTCGCCCTGCCGTGTGCTATACTGAAATCAGTACCACGAATTGAACATGTAACAGAATAACTGTCCTTCTTTGATGGAATGATGCATGGCCACTCTTCGGTAGGTTTGTTTTCTTGCCTTCGATGTCATGATGCTGGAATTTGGATAACTAATATTCCCGAATCCGACCCACGGCACGGTACCGGCGCGGCGGTACGATGTATTGTATGCATCCACGCCACACACGTACAGGCACACACATGCGAACGACGAGCTGCACTGCACTGTGAGCTGATTGAGATCCTAGAGCTGCGTGCGTGCTAGCAGCGCACAGGCAATACATACACAACACACATGGGGATCACAGTGAGATGATCAAACTTCCGCGTGCGCTACAAATACATTACACAACATCGTCAATGATCATACGCGTGCAACATATGGAAAGCTAAACTGGACAAAAACAGGACAATGACAGAAAGTCGGGAAATCATATTTTTGATGGCCAAAATCGTACCGTCGTATTTTACTTGTTTTATCGTACTAAATACGATAAAATCGTACTGGTTGGCATCTCTGCATGTAACATGATATTGTGCAAGATCTGCACACACACAACAAAAAATACAGAAAACTTGTGTCATTTCTGTCAAGAACCCATTCAATGCCATGTTAACATGATTTTCACTTTCAGATCCCACACATAATTTCATACTTATAACTCGCTACTACTTATTCAGCATTTTTACACCATTATCACCATTATATATCAAACTCCTATAATGTATTGTACATTCTTTTTTCTTTAAGCATCCATAATGTTAAATAATAACTTTACTATACCATTGGGTTCTTTACAACACCATTTTGAATTCTAACTGGTTTGGTTTTACTTACTGCAGGGGCTTCTTCAATGATTTTCTGATGTCTTCTCTGGACGCTGCAGTCCCTTTCAAAGAGATAGACGTAGTTGCCATGTTTATCACCGAATACTTGGACCTCCACGTGCCTGGAACAAAAATAGATATTCACAGATAGATCTCATGAAGATTCAAAGTTCAAACTCTCATACAGCATGAATGAATACCCAACAACATTTCTTGTGGGATTTCGTACAAAACTGTAATTTGGAACAAAAGAAATATGGAACTTGTGTCTCTGAAAGTTTTACAAGTTGTAAACATTTTCATCTTAGATATGAATGCATGCTTTTGCACCTTTATCAACTTCATACTTACACAGCGAATCTAACATTGTTTATTTGATACTTTATCAACTTCATACACAACTTGCAATTAACTTAGGTAATCCCAGCTATTTTAAGATGGTGCCTACTACGTAGTACATTTCATTTTATGCCACAGGTTCCCAGATTTTCACCATATCAGCTACCCCGAAGGATACCTCCCCCAGAGGACAACTCCCATGGAGAACAACTCCCTCGGAGGACTTTTCCCCTGAGGTCAAATCAGACTTTTCAGACAGGAAATATTGTTAATTCCACTGGAGGAGTTGTCAGGTGGGAGTCGTCCTCAGGGGGAGTAGTCAGGTGGGAGTCGTCCCGGGAGAGTTGTCCTCCATGGGAGTCGCCCTAGAACTGGTTTTCACACTCTAGGGATGGTCACTATGAGTGGGGGATAGTGTGGGGGCTGGAGTGAAGGTACTTTTGGCATGGCCTGCAATGCAATCATCAACAGGCCTTCTGTCAACAAATTTCTCAATAAAACAGTATTTTGACTGATAGATGACATGCCGACAGAGATTCTATGATATCGACAAGAACATACCACAGGGTATCAACCCTTTACAAAAGTACTAAATCATGACCCACGATGCCATCTTTGCAGGCTGTCACCCCAACAAGCAAGCATTTTGACTAAATTTTTCTTTTCCATGCCTGCAAAACTTTATGAAAACTGAGGTTCATTGTTCTAGTGAAACATACACCAAAGAATATAAGTTCCAGGTAATTAACAATGTAGCTAGAGGTGGCAAAATTTGATCTAAACCTCATTTGATTATCGTGGAAAAAACATCGTCGATAACACGATTTATTGCCTGAGTTGAAAAACAGATTTGTAGTAAACAAGATAAATCTATTTTAGGCTTAAACTGACAGTGCGTTCTTTAGGACCGTTATCAAAATGTGGTCAAAACAATGTTGCTTTCTGTACTCTGTAGACCTCTTGTAACTAGATCTGGAGATATGTGGTGCCGACTGTTTATAAATGGCATTTTTGGTTGGCAGTGCATTGATAGATTTGTTGACAAAATAATAAATGCACTACTGCTCTTGCACCATCACAAGTTTGATAGCTGAACAGCATGGAGGTATCTCTTATTACTCCTACCTCCCTGTTTTTACCTCTTGTGTGCAGAGTATTCTTAGTTATGGGGAATTCTTGGTCCCTCCCACTGCAGTGCATGCATTTACCCCATTAGGTTTTCATAATCACCGGTCTTTTGTGCCATATCGTGCCTCTGGCGATATTTTGAAATAATCATGAGATCATTTATCGTGTATTCAATATTTTTTCAACATCGACTAATTTCGATATTATCTAAATGTCGCTAAACTAAACCTGGTAGTGAGCCAGGTGTTTGGAATCCAAGGGTCAAAACACCACGAGCCGGTTGCTATGGCAATGTCAATCATTGGAGCCCCATGGCAGGCTGATTATCCACTGCAGTAAAGCCACAATACAGGTGTGCATACACATGAACAGGTACTGGTGGAGGTATGGCTGTCTTATGAAGTCACAATTTACCGACCATTGTTTTGTCGACAGTTGTCAATGCCGGCTAAATATTTGGGGAGATATGTCGACAGAGAAATTTCTACTCTGACGACAGAACTAATTTAGAGACAATTGTCCCTTCTATGCGAGTATCCCTATAAGACAGGGCTGACTTTATTACCTTGGTGTCTCAACAAACTTTTCCACCAACATCACGTCGTCATCAAATGACTTCAGAGCTTCACGTCTTGCTGAATCTAAGGCCTCGTCAAAGTCCTCTGGTGTCATGACGATTCGCATTCCCTGGAGAATGATGCAGAGAGAATGTGAAACAAAGTTGGCGATTCTTATAATTTCTATTTTGAAATAGAATAAATCGGATTTATTTTATATGAATCAGATTTTTTTGTGATTTACATTTTGTTCCATTTTTCAAATAATTAACCCAAACAATGCCCCACATGTGTGAAAATGGGTTCATTTAGTAGAATATAATCAATTTATCATTATTTCAAATCCCCTAAATCTTCATTTTTTCAATTTTTTAACTAGAAAATGATTTGCTTGATATTATATATTTTATCACAAGACCAAATTCTTCTTCTTTTTTTTAGTAATTATGGACTGATTAATTTCAATTTCAATAAAAAAAAATAAATCAAAATCAACATAACATATACAAAAAGGTAATGGTTAGGACCTTATAAAGCAGTATTCTGCTTATAATCAGGGCCTAATTACAAACAAACAATAACTATGTAGAAAACTAAAAAGTAACCAACATTAATGGTCTGAACACATATACAGTATACACACACACAGACACACAAGAGCACATGCATCAATACACACAGTGGTAGATAAGAAATCAAGATGATATAGAGGAGAGAAAAGGGGAAAAGAAAGAAATAAGATTCCTATTCAGATGAGGATGTCTTATTTATTATTCTTTGTTTTTATTTAATTCAAAGATTTATAATATCAGATTGAAATCGCAATTCAAATAATTGATTTAAATCGCTTGATTTAAATCTCTCAACACTGATATGAAAGGTAGTAATGTGCCGAATTTACCCTGATGTTAGGGTTCCAGCATTTCATGAACAAAATTCCCTGATTTTTCCCTGGATCATCACTTTGACCTATTTCTTGCCTCGCCTACTTTTTTCTCGCCTCATGAGGTGAGAAAATTTGACCACTGGACAAACAAAATTCCATGATATTTCCTGGACTGGAAAAAAATACGAATTCATTTTCCAGATTTTTTCCCCCATTTCTAGGTTGGCAGGGACCCTGAGGGGTTCCCAAAAGGGCACGAAGTTTCAACTCATTGACTCCAAGTTTCTGTAGTTTCCAAATAGTTAATACATTGCACATTTGCACATATGGTTCCACAGCAAACAAGATAATTACCACCTTTGTGGCCAGCTTCAAATATGATGAATTGAAATAAAATAATTTTTAAGATAATGAGCAATCTGTAAATAATCACAATGTAAAGTACAGTTTGTAAGATTGTCCAATAATCTGCACAATAATTACACATAAATCACCATCTCAAGAGGAATATGGTATTGGTTTGTACATATTGCACTGCTGCACTCTGTACTTCTGTTCAGTGTGTTTGTGATCATTAATATAAACATGCATTAAAGGTTAGTGACATGATTAGGAACACTTGAAAATGCCTCAAGAACCAAATGAGTTAAGAACCAAATGAGTTGAAATATATACCAACCATACACTAGCAGGAGTGGATTTCCCACCTGGGAGGATTTGTCTGTAATTTGTTTACTTAAGGAGAATCAAGCATAAACATAGGAGTATCTTAATTTTATCCGGGGACGATACGAATAAGCCCCATAGAGAGCCACACAGCAGGTTTGCGTGCTACGAAGTGATATTGACATTGTTTATTTTAGAATGAGTCAACGTTAGATTTTCACAGAGATCCTTGATGTTTAACTTGATTCTAGAGTAGTTTCAGCTCCAAGTGAGGATTACCCAATCAGTCATTTACCTTTTAACATAACTCTGGATTACTGCCCCCCCCCAATGACAAAAGGGCATAACTGACATTTTTTCCAAAATTGAGATATATAGTGTAAGGGACTCAGTACATCATGTTAAACATGCAGAACCAAAAAAAATATTAATTATAAGTGTCCCTTTGTTTCATAATCCGCTTGTTAAAAGGACACTGAATAGGGCTTTAAGGCTTTGAACAAAATACATTTTGCTCAATATCTCCAAAACACCAAAATGTAAGTTATGCCCTTTTGTCATGGGGAGGGGGCAGTGTAAGCCTGGGTCATATCATAAACTATGCGAACTAAAATAAAATAAAATGTTAATTACCTTTCCTCCGCCTCCCCTCACTGCCTTCAACATGACGGGATAGCCGATGCGTTCCGACTCCTGCCTCAACCGGTCATCTGATTGGTCTTCGCCGTGGTAACCCTCAATGATTGGCACACCAGCTGCTGACATGATTGACTTGGAAGTGCTGGAGAAATGAAAGATTTAGCACTATCAGGAACACTTACGAGGGCATTATCGTGGATGAACTTCTTTTTAACCAGTTGAAGACTAAACATGACTTATACTATGGGAAATGCACATTTAAGTAAAATCAAACCATCTTCAGTGGGTTAATAAAGACATTACTTCAGTAATTACATCTAGGTACAGACAGAAACAGCATAAAATAGAAAAGTTTCTATCATGAGTAGCAAACAGGTTTTTGTGAAGTTCATTAAAAAACTTGCAATAAAAATCACAAACTAATCAATTTGATTGGAATCATTGATTTGCTCTGCTTTCAATCACTTAAGTTTACATTTACAGAAACTTTAATTGGAGAAACTTCCTAAATTTTGCATATTTCTATTTGACAAATTTAAAAGCATGGCTAGAGTACTTACCTTTTGATACCCATATCCCTGATAGCTGATGATGGGGGACCAACAAAAATAACCCCTTCCTTGTCACAAAGATCTGCAAATTCTGTGTTTTCTGATAAAAACCCATAGCCAGGATGAATAGCCTGTACAAGATTACAAGATACAAATGGAATAGAATTGGCTTTCATAAATACAGAGATAAGATCATCACTAATTCTGCAGAAACCCACAAAACACAAGATACCTTGTTAAAAAAAATATATATTTACAGTTTTACTGTATAGTAATTTAGTTTATGCTTATATCCCTTAGAAGATTTAAAGGGATGCGCCGGCTCGTAATCCATGTAGTTTTTTACCTTACGCTTGCCCCTATTGCAAGGCAATGCCGTACACTGATTTCTATGCTGACGGAGATGTAGAGTTCAGTGGTGCGTAACAAACATCGTGGACAGCTGGAACAGATTGCGATGAGGGTCGTTAAGGTTAGCTGCCTCTTCTTCGGTGAATACGTGTTGATAGGGAATTGCCATAATTCCTGCGCGCTCGATGTTCCGAAAGTATTACGGGCATTCCCGATATTTACCTGAGTCGGGCGCAGGTCAAACGGCCACGAACTGTGCGATTTCGGTTATCCCTTTACCCTATTTTTAAATGGGCTATCAGACCGGGTTTTTACTGGGGGGGGGGGGTCAAATTTGGACCCCCCTTCAGATCTCGTATCTCGGCCGCCGATGTCGCGCATCGCGCTGAGAAATTTTGCATGGCATAGGCCGGATGTAGACTACACAATGTTATCTAAAATTTTCAAAAAATTATTTTTTCTATTTTTTAAGTACATTAATTATTATAAGTAGTGCATGAAATTATGTTTTACGCCTTTAACTCACTTAAAGTAGCTGTTAGAATACTAGTTTTTGTTGTGAAATATTCTCTGACATTTTCACCATTATCTTCACAAATTTGCAGAATCCGGAATGAATTTCTTATGTATTTTTATTGTTTGTGAATTTCTTATGTATTTCTTTGTTTTTTCGACTTTTGTTTTCTATTGTTTTTTCGATGAATTTGTTGGGACATTTGCATTAACGCCAAAATTAATTATTTAACCGAGTAAAAACAAAATATAGTCATTTATGATTTTTTGCTGAAAGCACAATCATTGATTTTGTACGAATCCGTTTTTGAGCAATTTTGGGTTGAGCTGCATGTATAAAGTCGGCAGCGGTAGTACGTACGTCCCGAAGTTTCACGAATGGTTCAAAGTTGCGCAGACTTGAAAGTAAAGTCAGCTTGACGCGATCAAATTTTGGCATGGCGGCTGTCGACTGGAAATTCGTGAGGGGGGGTCCAAATGACCCCCATCAGTTAATATAGGGTTAAGAGGAAATAAGTAATCCCACTCAGTTTATTATCATCACTCACATCTGTGCATATTTGCAACTTGGCCAGGAGCGAGAATTAAAACATCGAATACTTTTGTCTTTACCCCTCATAGCTCAAGAAACTCTGTCGCGGAACGCGACAGGCTGAACTATACAACATTTGTTCTCGTGGGTTGTGACACCGGTCCGAGGTGCGATTGTGTGCGGTGCATTCTTGTTCACGATATTATACTATAAGTTACAAAACAGACACTTCAAAATCTATATAGTATAGGGAGATTGCTAAACTTAGAAAAAAAGGTGAATCACCAAATCGGGATTTTCTGTGAGACTTCATTTCTTCACGGATTGCCGATGTGTTTTTTGGTGTTATGTCTACGTGGAGTCGCTCGCAGCGAATACAGGATGTATCGGAAGTTCAAGTCAAAGACGCGAATTCCAACTCTCGATGCGTATCTGCACTTGCGAGCGGCGACCTGCACGCCACGAAGGACGTGCGCTGTAATTGCTCGATCGAGATCAAAATGGGATCGAGTCTTTA
>JZLH01S0505629.1:0-10263 GCA_001188425.1 Eucidaris tribuloides
TTTCTAAATTTTCTTAAACCGCTCGCTCGCTACACTCGCTCGCGGAGGATGTGTATACATTTCACATGTTTTAATGATCGGAACCCACTTCAAAACGGTTTTGTTCCAGTTACATTGCTGCAAAAAACGGCAATTTCAGGCTGAAACCTAATCTGATGGTGAAAATATCTGCATGCGCTCAATGCCCCTTTTGACGTGTAAGTGCCCTTTTTTGTCTTTGCCCCCCCCCCCAAACGAAACTATGTTCCGCCGCCCCTGTTGTGATAATTAACGGTTTTATGACGTTTTAGTAATACATTTTCGGAAATGAAGTGTCCATGATTTCTTGATTTATCGTTAAAACTGGAGTATTTTTTTTTCCTAATGAAACGGTCAATGGAAATAGGATTACTCGAAGGAACATACTAAAAGACAGCCGAATAAACAGACGATGGCAGATGTATACATATACATACATACACACGCACGTACACACACACACGTACGCACACACACACATACACACACGCACACGCACACACACACACGCACGCACACACACACATGCACACACACAAACATACACACATACCCTTGCGCTCTATAGATATTTTTAAATTACGGAAGCAATAATACTGCAAACAAAATCCTTCAGACACATAAGCAAGCAGGTGACAGACACGTACACACAAATAAACACACGAACAAATTCATACACACACACACACAGACCTTACACAGACACACACAGACACACACGAACACACACACACACACACACACACACACACACACACACACACACACACACACACACACACACAAGCACACACACACCCCTGCTAGTGATAGTCTTCTTTATGTACTACGCCAATGTCGTTGATGAACTTCATGACAATGCCCTGACCATCTATTCTCCTGGGACATTTATCAGCTACAACTCCTGACACAGGAGCCGCGCTGTACGGTTATCGTAGTCCGTTTCCAGATGACACTTGAAGTCTTCACTCGCTGAACACTACGACTGGTAGATTATGCTCGCCTGCGAAGCAGGGACCATAATGCGTGCATTCAACTCCATAAGCATGGATTTCCGACTAAGTAAACATTCACATCAACAAGTGATTATCTCATCCGATGATTAATGAAACATATCTGGAAGCAAGACTAAGTGTATAACCCAAATTAAACAATTTACCACCAGCGCCGTGACGAACGTGCATGACCGTTGCATACCCCAACACCTTTTTTTTTTAAGGAAAGAAGACATGAATAGTAGTAATGGGTTAGCAAAGAGAGCAACAGTCATTGAGAAATTTAACATCAATACACTCATTATCAATTATTTACCTTATTCGACATTGTGAAGTTTGACACCCTGTGGATTCAAATTTGAAGATTTTTCCAGGAAAAGTATTGTGGAATGATAATGAACACCTGTTGCACGAATTGTTTTAAAGTTGTATCGGGCGAACCATGACTGTCGTAAGTCATAGAAAATGATTGCAGTATTTTAACACATGACTAAGGCATTTTGCTTTGCATTGTGCTAGACATGTTTGTCTTTTTTATTATCTTATTCAAAATGGGGCGCTATTCTAAGTTTGTCTTTACTGTGTGCCCTTACGGATGTCCTGATAAATCATAATTAAAAAAAAAATGGAGACCTCCTGTACGGTCATTCATTTCATTTCATTTATTCACCATTTAAAACAAAATCATAAAAACATAACAATATACAAAGCAAATGGTATGGTACCCTGTGAAGCTACAGAGAGCTTATCTTAACAGGGCCCAGCAGTTAAAAACAAAAACAAATAATCATTCAACGTAACACACAATAAGTGATAAAACATCTTACAAGTATAGCGGTTGAGACAGTGCGCAGGAATATTTGAAATTGACGGTGAATTTGCAGGCTTTCGTGTACGCTTTACCGCAAATTGGAGCGTGTTCATCCACTTTGTAATAATTAGTTGACAGGGTAGTGATTAAATTGCCAGAGAATACAAATAGTGTAGCTAACGTGGGCACACTTCTGTATTACAAGTCTTCGCAAGTTTTGCCCCAGGGAAATTGGGCGGATACAAATTGCGACGCTGCGGAAACGCGGCTTGCTGCATGGGTCATAATTCCTCGCCGAGACTCGCGAACCATTAGTCTTATTCAAAAAAGGATAAACATTAACTGATTAGAAATGAACTGCAGATCGCATTCCATATAATTTTGACCGCGAGTTGGCTTTATCTCTCACCTTACTGGTCATCCCGACAAGTTTATATCTCAGGGGAAAGCAGCCACAAGTGTACGTTACATGGAGTGAATGCAAGAATGGAGTAGGCTATAGCTTTGTAATGTCCCTGTACTCTCAGGCGATGAGGTATAGTATTGAGATGAACGGACGTATTTCAGAATAGCCGTTGAATGTATATGGACATCAACGCGCGTTAGAGGAATGTTTCGCAACTTAAAAGGAGGCTTTTATTTTATCATTTGTTGGATCATATTGAAATTAGATATGAAAATGGATTGACTTGGTGGGTGAAATAATGTATCAGATTATATCAAGGGTATGAAGAATCTGCAAATTTCCGATAAGCAGGCCCTTTACACACCCTGTCGTCGCACTAGATCTTTTCACGGTTCAGCATAGCATTACACGCACAGACACATACACCCACGCATATACACGCGCACATACACACACGAACAGTGACAGACACATACACGCACTAACACGCAGAGAGACACACACACTCCACATACACACGCATGTACACACACAGAGAGATTCACACACACCGCATGTACACGCATACACACACACACACACATACACACACACACACACACATACACACACACACACACGCACACACACACACACACACACACACACACACACACACACACACACACACACACACACACAACCTACTCTCTATTAGTTAAATACTCAACGTCACTTCCCTTTTCTTTCTTCTTTTTCTTTTTTGCTCCCACAGAGCTGACGGAATAAATGCCACTATAATGTTCGATCGTTTGGGTAGCCTACTCCAATCTACCTTTTTAAGTATAGAAATTGGTGTTGTTGATACCTTTTGGTCTATTGTCAACATTATTTTGTCATGTTTACATTCGCGGATGGAGTTATCTGATTTGAATTCTTCATCGCTTTATTGAAGTGTTGGGGAAAATCTGATTATGTACATTGTATTATCGATATCGTTGTAAGAGTCTCAGCTGAACATCGGGGAGAACAAACAAGGCTTAACCTATAATTTTTTTCTCAGTAGTAATTGGTCGGTCTGATATTGAGATTTAAACATTTCTGTTATTTGCAACTTTTGTAACAATCTAATCGCACAATCATAGTAACTAGTTTTCTCTTTAAATCTGGTTCTAAAAGGTGGACAGATATACTGTTTGTGTATAGCTTTTGTCGAATAATTACATGTATTCATACCATGCCAAAATGTTGTATAATTACACACACTTTAACTGGAGCAATCTACATGACTGTGTATGTTATTCTGCTGCAAGTTAATGTGGCTCGCAAAGGGTTATTATTTCCCCTCTAATCTGTTACTCTTATTGAATCCTACAAAGAGTTTTTCCTCATCTTTGGAAACCTCGCATTTCAGCAGTGTGAAATAATCATTACCAAAGATCCCACGCCCGAATTCTCTCCCAAAGTATGCTACTCGTCCAGCATGTGAAATCACATATTTCGTTGCTAGAAAAGGCAAACAGTTTTGGAAGGACTGAACAATTTGTCGTCCTGTTTTGAATGTGGATTTATCTTGAATACCATCTGTCAAAGTGTTGTTGCTCAATGGAAACAGATATTTTTCAGCCCGCGAGTGACAAAGAGTGCGTTTGACCTTTGCCCTTTGAAGAGAACAGAATTGACAGTAAAAACCCCGTTCGGTGTTTGAATTACCCTTACCAAACAGTTTAAATAAACGGCTATGCACTCGATCTGTCGATGCCGAGTAGTATGGCACACATAACAACCAAATATTTTTATATTGTTCAAGAGCGTTCGTATTCCATTGACGTGAACTATTTGGGTTGAACTACTTTTCGAAAAGTACGTTCGTGCCTGATGGGATGTATCTCAGGGGGAAATCAATGAGAGTGTGGTCCCACAAGATTGCAAGATACGAGCTATGTCCTTATGAGGTGGCGATGGTGGGGGGGGGGTGGTAAGCATTCTGCTCGTGACATTCGCGTAGTAGAGGATGAGGCCCCGAGAATGACAGCATCCCCCCACATATCCACAGAAAAGACTGATAAAACTCAAAGACACAAGTTAACAATGACCACAGTTTTAAAAATGTAAGCTACATAATCCTTCATGCTACAAGTGTCTTTAATAAGGTCTAAAAATTAAGCCCTGTAAAATAGTATTTCAAAATGATTATTTAGTGATTTGAAAAAAACACACGAAAATCTATCATTACTCAGGTTAACCGATTCACCTTGTTCATTTCCTCCCATAGATTACTGTGTGTAGATCTAGGCTGTTGTATACGCCACCGTGGTACTACTTCGAGGGTGATGTTTATTCATGCATATCTTGCCAGTGGCAGCATAACTTTCCAAACCGTTGTATTCTAGGATGTTTATTTGTCCATTCAAGCACTACTATGTAGCTCAGATATGGAAATTTGACAATTTAAATTGAAGCTCCGCAATGTTAACTTGTGTCTTTAAAAGAGAATACGCACCACAGATTGCTGGAAAATGGTGTTAATATTTAACACGTTTCTACCTCCACACCCTTTACGGAAATGTGCCTGTTACATTGCCCTGCCTTTAGATTTATCAATTACTGAACACGCCCCGCCATAAATTGCGTTCGTACTTGAGCTGAAGGTAGGGGGCCTTGCGAAAAATACATGACTGTGAAACTTTCAATATATTACATCAACAATCATTCAAAACATGGTGTTTATTAAAATTCGTCAGTTCGAACAACGTCACCAAAACATTAGGAAAATGTCATGCCTGAATAATACGATGCAGAGGTGTTCTGCTAATTTAAATGATTAGTTTGGATTTATGTTAATTGGATAAAAATCGTCTATAATGTTCGATGAAAAATGCCTATTTCTTCGTTATATTTCAAAGAAATTGTTGGCTAAGTCTGTAAAGTTGCCGCACCCCCACGACCCGCGGTAGTTGATTACTACTGTCAACCATATTGATTCACACACTCACACACACACACCACAGAGAGAGAGACCAGAGAGAGAAAGAGAGAGATAGAGAGAGTCACACACACACAAAGATGCATCACGGGAACACGAACAGACACAAGAGATTACGTCAATGTTGCCCAAGCGTAAAGTCAGGTACATCGTTGTAACGTTAAACTCAGCACGCACCACGACCGACACAATAATCAACATACAGCCTTAGACACTTATTACAATTCCCTTCCAAACTTTCCTTGAATAAAAGTGAATCCCATTCTAGAGTATTTTCCATGTAGCTCGTCATCTCTTTTCGGCGCTATCTATCAAGCACCGCTATGATACGTTGTTCCCTTCGCTTAGTCTTCCAATAATGAACTAATAATCCCAGTCCAATAACATTGTCTGAATTGTTGCACTTGGCTTTCTTTCTATCCCAGATCGTTATACCGATATTTAAGTACAATGATAATATTGCTTAATTAAACTATTTCAAAATGCAAATTAATTAAGTATTGATACTTTCCGTCTCTTAAAAATGATCATTTTGTTTCAGTATTCAAGTTAGTCAAGTATGTCTCGTATTCGTCTTTTACATTGTCAAATGATTGTCAAGTGTCTTTGTTACTGGAATTTATAAATGTATTGTAGATGAATTCATAAAGTTTGTATAATTGAAACTTGAATAAATGTAGAAAATAATCTGCCCAAACAAACAATATTGTGTACACAAGGAATCCATCTCCCACGAGTATGTGATGCAGAATGTGCGGTTTTACTTTGTTAAACTCGCCAGATACCACTTATAATCTCACAAGTACATTTACGAGATGAAGGATTAACAGATGTATTCTGGTTACAACGTAAAGATGAGAAGACAGTCGACTCCTCCAGGATATTCGTTCTCACCACATACTTCTTTATACTGAGTTTGCCGAAACGTCAACTCTTTCATCATCATCATCATCATCATCATCATCATTATCATCATCATCATCATCATCATCATCATCTGGTACAGGAAGAAGGCGTCGGCCTGTAACTCCCGATCACTGCTTTTGAATTAACCTGTACAGAGCAGGTTATAACTAGGTTGTAACTACGTGGGTTCATTCAGTTTCACTCCTTGTGACTGAAGTCGTTTTTAAGGTAGCACAAATGAAACTAATTTCTAATGTTTTTTATCTCTTCTCGACGTTACACACATATATAAACCCACATTATAATCACTGCATTAAAACTGTAGAATTACACAGTAATTTAAGAGCAATATCAAACATGTATTTGTTGTGCATATACATTGAAGCTGTATTCAGTATTATGGTATTCAACAAGTTCGACAGATAGATACAGATAACTAGACAGATAAATTAAGTAAGAAAGTAAGTAGTAAGTAAAACATACGATACGAGTAAGTAGAAAGTAAGTGCGAAGTAATTAAAAAGCAAGTAAGAAGTAAGTAGAAAGCAAGTAAGAAGTAATTAAAAAGTAAGTAAGAAGTAAGTAGAAAGTAAGTGGAAAGTAAGTAGAAAGTAGGTGAAAAGTAAATATAAAGTAGGTTGAAAGTAATAAAGAAGTAAGTAGTAAGAAAGAAGGAGAAAAAAGAAAGAATTCGATGGTTTCTAAATAAATATTTATTTTCACCTGTGCAGTTCATTTTAATGCCTGTTCTACAAATTCCTAGAAAGCATGTAGGAATAGTTATTCATTGACAAATATTCTGTATCAACGTCGAATGAAGCTTATACACGACCCACAAATAGAATTGAACTAAAATTAATGGAATCGGATTAGACCAAACACTTTACAAAAAGTTTTACACTGTCGGACATCAAATCATGAAGTATGCCCTCATGTTTTCCGGTGACCCAATTTTGTTTCTCTGATGTATTTCTCTTATGCGATCCATGTTGATTGATGCACTGTATGCGTTTGGCAGCAACGGATGGAAAATAACGTGTTATCGATTTTCATCAACAATATTCTAGATAGAAAATGGAACATCCAAAAATATATTAGGTGATCTACTTCGAGAGCAAAATAGGTGGAAATAAAAGAGAAAATAGATATCTTGAAACCTTTCAGTTCAAATTGCAAACACGAGTTCCAAACATTTTGGGTCATAGGATTGAATAAACAACTCGTTTAAAGGCAAACTGTATTTTCTATTTAACCCTTTGCATGCGAGTGTTGCAATTTTGCACATTCGTACAATTAAATTCAATAATTGTAATAATTAGTTTTCTCTGTTATGTTTGTACTAGAAAATGCTAACAAATGGCCATAGTGCTTAACATCTATAGAATAATCACCAGCATCAATGGTCCAACAAGGAAAGCAAGATTTAAAGAAAATATCAGAACAACAATCGTCATTATTATCCCCTCAGAATTAATTCAGCACACAAAGAGTTAAGTGGGTTTTTTTCATAACATACAAATTGTATTGGTGTGGTACTTGTGTTGTTGTTCTCTGTAATATTACCCTGCAATCTTTAAACTGTTGAAATAGTGTAAGAAAAACGACTTCTTATTTATCAGTGGGTGTGTATTTTTTGCCAAAATAATGCTTGCAATATCGTCGAAAGTATTATTACGATTATTTTAGAGAGCCTCCCAACCAGAAGTTCAGCTAATTTTAAAGTAGTATTCTCTTCTATAAAATCTTTAGATTGTATAGAGCTAGTGGATCGTGGTCAGGGATCGATCTAAAACTGGATTGAAATTTAGATAGAATATGACTGAATTCTAACTCTATTAGATTTAAAAGTTAAATCTAAACGAAGATTCATTTGGTCCCTGATCGCAATCTAAGGAATTTATAGAGTAAAGTGGATTAAACATCGTGATGTTTCTGCTATTTATCTGGAATGGTTTTCTAGTATTCTAGGTGTAGGTCCAAACATTCAGAAAACTCATTGTCGACGATAAATTGTATGCAAATTACACTTTTTTATACGTGCCACGCACGGTTAATAGTCTTTATAGGTTTCGGGGGAAGTTATCTTGCGTCCGGCTCTGTACCGCTTACCGGAGTTAATTGCTCTTGAAAAGCGGGGATGTATGCCTCAGAGCAGTTTCCCTCAACCTCCTTCAATCTTCTCTCAGCTTCCGATGATAATTGGAATCTCGTTTTATCGTCGTCTTATACGGCCACTCAGGCACGGTTTTAAGCCAGCCCCATCAGGACATGTCGTCAGAGAAATCCCTCCACATCCAAATCTAGCCCGTCAAATCGTTTGTTGACGTATGCATTAAGATTTTCAGCATTATTTAGTCGAACGTTATAAGAATACATCGATCATATGAACAATCGGTAATCAGTAAAATCGTTTTTAAATAGTTCATAATCGCTGTAGTGTAAATGGTTAGATTTAAAGAAAAGACCCGTTTAAAAAATGTCAAACTTTGATATCTAATATACATGTATTTGGCAGTGTTTGAATGAACCAATAAACGCCCTAAAGTTCAGACAGTTATGCTGTTACTTGTAAAATATGTACAGATAAAATTAGGCACATGAATTACTCTCTGCCAAAGAAAATTCTGCAACAGAGCAGTATATGGGGGGAAACTGGAATTGTCTCTCAATGATTTTTAATTTTTTATGCATTTCATGATCATTTTCAACTGTAATTTTTTGCAGGGCTTCATTTTATAGACCCAGTGTTAAAGACACTAAGAATATGGGGAATCATGTAGCTCACATGTTTTCAAAAGAAAATATTGTTATATGATGCCTTTAACTAAATTCCAGCGCCGTTGGTCCAGTTTTCGGATAGGGTGGGGGTAAAACTTTCGCAAAAATGAACAAAAAAAATCATGGCGAGCTCGCGTGCAAAATTACAATATCAGATTCTGCCAAATTGATCATTGTGTATGTTTAGTAGAATTTCTATGATACGTTTAATGGTGTTTAGTTTCTTGAACTGCTTTTTAAATGTATTCTTGCATGCGTTTTATGATTTTTTTTTCAAGCTGTCAAAATTATCAGGGGGCAAAACGATATGTTTGCCCCCCCCCCCCCCCACGGATCGATGCCTTTGCTGACTACGTATTTTGTGACAACAACGAAATACCATGAAGTTACGAAAGTTAATTGGTTGGAGACGATTTGATTTCACTATAACACGCATTTCCATATACCCCAACACGAGTTAACTCGTACGTAGTCTCCAACTGGTTAAAAGCACAATTGCGGCGACACGTCATTACCTGCATGAGAAAATGAAGAAATGTCTCCCTGCACACTTAATTAGTTCCATAATTATCGGTATCGTCTCCTCTTCAAGTAATTTTCTTTCGAGTTCAAACCAGTCGACGATTGTTGTCTTTCCTCCTCCCGTAAACCGAATAGTCTTAAGGCCTACACTGCCCCCCCCCCCCCCATGACAAAAGGGCATAACTAACATTTTTTCCAAATTGAATTATATAGTGTAGGGGACTCGGTACATCGTGTTAAACATGCAGAACAAAAAAATATTAATTAGAAGTGTCCCTTTGTTACATAATCCGCTTGTTAAAAGGACTCTGAATAGGGCTTTACGTGTTGAACAAAATGCATTTTGCTCAATATCTCCAAAACACCAAAGTGTCAGTTATGCCCTTTTGTCAGTGGGGGGGGGGGGGGAGGTACACATCTTCGCGGATGTGACCAGTAGGCAAAACTGCTACTTAAATTGGAGACGCAAGGTTGTCCAATTTGGCGTTGCCCTCTCTTTCTGAAGAGGCAATCAACCGTTCTTAGAAAAGCACTTATTCCACTGCTCTCCGTGTACAGAAATGTGATGTGCAATAAGTAAATTATTTTGTATTTCTCCCACAGACCTTGCAGACGTACAGATTGAGTTAGATAAATATTGCTAAGGCTTAAAGCCGGAGCGAATTCCAATTATAAAATAGATTATTTTCTTATAGATTAGCACTGAGCAGTGATTCATAATTGTTCAAGTGGCATTGGATGAGTATTGCTTTTTGTCATAACAAAATGTAATCTAAAAACGACATTTACCATTATAAGACTATCCTGCAGTGAAATGACAAGACAGTATTTCATATTTTTTTCTATTTTTGTTATTTCGCAC
>JZLH01S0505629.1:22105-33881 GCA_001188425.1 Eucidaris tribuloides
TTAGGCGAAAATCCACCAAAGAATAATGGAGTTATGAAGTTTCAAAGTTTAAATTTCGTGACGTCACATGCGATAATATAATGTGTCTGATTGTATATTGAGTGCACAAGTAAAATCATTTTCAAATTTCTGAGAAAACGGCACGTTGTGAAATTTATATCACATGACATATGGGGAGCTGCTCGCATGTGACGTCACAAAATTAAAACTTTGAAACTTCATAACTCTGTTATTCTTTGGTGAATTTTCGCCAAACTTTCATCAATATGTTTCTGTCATTATTCTGCTTTGACTAAAACCAACTTGATGTCAGGTTGAACTTTGCCTTTAATTTAAACATCATTTATAAACAATTTTCAGGAGGTATGATGTTGTAAGTAAAATGTTGACAGTAAAATTCTTTATGTCAGATTGACCAAAAAAGTGTCTGCTCGACCAAAACTATGGGCTTTAAATAAACGGAAAGTAATCAATCAATCGATCGATCCATCGATCTTGCTTAACAATCATCAAAATTGTCATCACGACGAAGTAGTTGAGTTACTAGTGTCTAATTATGTCGAGATATGACATCATTGGCAATATTTTTATATTTTTGATGAAATTTTGTCACCTATCAAAATGTTGCACATCAGACTAAATCCCCAATACACATCCTGCGGCGTGTTTTCTTTATTTTAATATTACTATCAGCTTCAAACCCTAAAATATCGATAATCCTCTTTGAGACCCAACGTGTCAGTTTTATGACATTTCAATCACTCTGTGATTGTCGATATTTTTGTTTAAAAGCGATATTATCACAGTGGGTTTGGTGTGTAATCGTCTTTTCACGTTTTTGCTTTTGAGAAGAGAAGCGAAAGAAAATTGAAAGGATCTTCGATTCCGTGAAAGAGAAAAATCCATCTTATCCTGGTAGTACAATGGACGGCGCAACCAGTGACGCGTGAGCCAAGATAGTCGCTGCGACAGAGGGATGACATGATGTACGCCGTGGACGGTTCAAGTGCCCCTCCTGGGAATATGTATACACGCAGATATGAAAATCAAATCAATATTACTAGGAGGTTAAGGGGAAGGAGGTATGCACACATTGTTTGTTTTGATATAATAGGATTACAAACGCCAAAGGCAAACGTGTATATTTTTATTTTCATCAGAGAGGCTTAGGGACCAGAAAAGTGCGCGATGTCGCAAGTCTTTTCGTGTGTCTGGTTTTGTGCGTCACGTGAACTAAAATAAATGGCGGAACGTAAAACAAATAGCCGTAGCTGGAATAGAAAAATTGAATCGAGAGATAAACTGGGATCTGCAGCCTTACGTCTCTTTTGCGAATTTCCATTATTTTATTTGGAATACCTTTTCGAATAGGTTGTGCCAAAAATTGCCCTTATACAGTAATTTAAGAACTTCGAAACGAACGGGGATTACGGTTTCCAAATAAAGACACAGACGCTCTTCCGTTTTGATGGTTAAAATTAATTTCATAGAAATATGTTTCTTGTATCCAAACGTGGTCATATTTTGTACTCAGTGGTGAAATGGGTAATGGGCAGATATCGCGTGTCTGACTATAAAGACCCACAAACAAAACCAAGACTCTGGGACAAAAATGTTTCATGGTTTATCAACCGTATCCTGTCATTGCGAATTTTAGTTCTCCGTCACTTCCTCTAGTTAAAGATTGTTCCTACTATATTGTGTTGTCGATATATAAATCCAAAATACTGAGCAAAAATTGTGTCACTTTTAAGTGTTCTATGATTCATGGAGATCACATAATCACGTGGTGACGCCATGTTTGGTCGGAAACAAAAGTCGAGGATGAACACCATCAATCTATCCTTGCCAGTTGTGCCCTAATAGCTAACATGCTTTCCCGCCAAAAGCACACTCGAAGTAGGCAACATTGAATTACATTCAAAATGTATGTGACCAGAATGTAATCGTTACCTCACACAAATTGGTTCATTCATCATCCCAATATTTTTGTCGTCCCGATATGTTACCAACGTTTTCAGTTTACCTTAGTTTAGATGTCGTGCTGCACCATATGTTCTCGAAAGATTAATGTGGTTTGAGAAAGGAGGTTCTGCTGCCAACTACCTGATATATTGCGATCGGTTTGATGAACAACCCTTTCCCAGATACTTGATTGGTGCACGTGAGCACATGAAATGTTTAATGTGGGTGGTGAAGACGATGATCGTGAATGCTTAAATCAAAGTTAATTGCTACTTATCGGGAACAGCTGGCGTTAAGTGCTGTCACGGCTGCACTTAATTGTTCGGGCTGGCTACAGTTGATGTATTCAAAACGAATCCTTTTGCAGGGAAAGATGCAATGAGATTTACTGAATCACTAACCTATCTTCATTTCAGGGATATTAGACAAATGCAAATTTGTAGGATATAAATTTGTTGTAATAATTCAGAAACATGTTTAAATCTCACCATGGTTTAAATTATGACTTAACGTTTGTTTTAATCTGCCTGAGCACACGAGATGTAACAGGAATGAGTCAGTCGTTTTCAATATGAGAAGTTTATGCAGTCAAATGGACAACGGGACTTGAGAATGGTGCCTTTTTGAATAGTTATTAAAGAAAATGTCCAATCGACTAGAAGTATGTGATTAACGCTTTCCTTATTTACATTCCAGTGGCGGTCGAAAACATCGACACATTACAAACGCGTTTCTTGAAACGATGTTCGAACGCGACGAAACGTAAAGCGAGCGTAGTAAAAATGCGCGCGTTGCATTTTATTGAAACGAATTCGTTTCAGGAAATGCGTTTGTAGCCGTTTGTAACGCAACGATTTTTTTTTGACCGCCACTATATTGTTCGGTTGTTAGTCAGTTTGTATATTGGTTGGGTTGAAGGACAGATGGGTTGGTAGGTTGATTAATCTGTTGCTTGGCTTGTGTTAAATTGAATCTAATGTATGTGTATATGGGTCGGACATAGGTGGGTAGGTGGGTGTGGGTGGGTGGGTTGGTTGGTGTTAAGGTCCGTGTGCTGGTGGTGTGTATGGTTGCTATGTCGTATGGGTTGGTTTCAAGAACTTCCTCATTTTGAGCTCCCTGAGTTCACAGGATGCGAAGAAACCTTATCCAGTGTCAACGCTTAAAAGCAGTAAACCTGCATCTTCCATTCAGTATCAAGCTCCAACTCTCAGCACCATACAGTATTGGCGGGAACACGAGTCTTTTTACTAACATTGGGCCTGTTTCATAAAGCTGTTCGTAAAGTTACGCATGACTATACGAAAGACTTGACTATGGCAAACCCAATGTGATTCTCAAACTATTGAAATCACATCTGCTAATCTTCAAATATGTAAAAATAGATTAACATTCTTAGTCTAAGAAAATATTTAACAAGCATTTTCAATGCAAACTTTATTTTTGGGCGAAATCTAACTGACATTATCATACTTTCTTAAAATGACCTGAAAAGTCTTTTGGCATTTTACTCGGCACTTTATATTACGAGTCGTTCGTAAAGTCATGCGTAACTTAACGAACAGCTTTAAAATGGGCACCGGGCTATGGTGTAAGGAGACACATCATTGTTGTTCATGATATTGGTCAGCTTGTTCATGCGTCTCTGTTAAGCTAAAGGTCGACTTCGCACTTCCAGCTTCCATCCACCATCTTTGTTCACAACTATTTCACTAGAGGCTATGGTTGCGAAGCAAATATTTCTTGGCCATGTGATGGGGATTAATGTTGGTATTGAAAGGGTCTTAAAGGCAGTGACATGATTGTGAGAAAAAAATGCCTTTAGAACCAAACTGGTTGAAAGATATACCAATGATACACCAGTTGATCGAAGTGGATCTCCTAGCTGGAAGGATTTGTCTTGAGTTTGTTTTCTAAGGGAGAATTAAGCATGAACATACCTGAAGTTTGTTTCTATCGGAGCTCGTAGGAATTAAATCCCGTTGAAAGCTACAACCCATATTTGTCTGTCACAGGCCATACTGATGCAGTACTTTCAAATGAGAGGTGGAGAAAGTCGGCGAACGAAATAGATACGGAATACACATCATGATATAATTTAGCCACCATAACAAATGGATTATTTCGGAGGAGAGTAGTGCGTGTTATCACCAGGGATATGATTGACGACGACAATGCTCACGACCTGACGTCCACAACCTGATGGACGACGACAACGACGGTGATGACGAAGATGATGACTACGACGACGATGACGAGGATAACGATGATGATGATGATGATGATGACGATGACGACGGTCATGATGATGACGAAGATGATGAAGACGACGCTGATAAAGATGACGATGATGATGACGACGACGACGAGGAGAATGACGATGATGATGACGACGACGAGGATGACGATGATGATGCTATTATTACAAATTATAATTCATGATGCGTGTAGTTTATATCAATGAGGAATCTGCCGATAGAAATGCCGCCATAATGTCCAGTTGTATGCATTCAGTTCCTTATAATTTGCATTGTCCTTTTTTTATACTAGAAACAACCGTAATTTGAAACAAAGTCGAATCCCCTTATAGTGATATCCGATACCCGTCCACATATCTGCCACTTTCATCTCGGCAGCTGCACGCAGACTGCGTAAAGTAAAGTGCAGTCAACTAACCTCAAGGAATACACTTTCCAATGCTGCGAAGAAGGAACTTTCCAGCTGTGAATTATACCCCATGGCTCTGTCGAATCTTGGCCCAATGATGCGCCGTATATGTTTTCTTGTGCACCTGCAGTTACTGTCTCCAGCAACAACTTCGCCTTTGAAACTTCATCTTCAGACTTTTCACCGTGTGATTTTATAGCCGTATCTTGGGTGACGTTTTAAAACCCAAAATTTGATTTCTTACAAAAGAATATAGAGGTAACACGTCTTGAAGTGTTGAGGCATTATTTTGATAAGTACTTTAAGTTTAATTCTTGCATTAATCCACTAGTGGTAAACACAGTTAATGCTTGGAATTGCAAAAGCTGAATTGCGTACCATAGAGCCACTTATCCTACAGCAGAGTAGGCGTTTTACGGGGCCATGCACATGGACTGATTAAAGGGGCCGTACTGGGAGTGTTGATAGTGTTGAAATGGCCACTACATCGGGTTTACCTTTCACTTTGAGATAAAGTGTTTTGGTTCTGCAACCTACTGACGTCTTTCTGTTCAGCTCGACACGAAAACTTCAGCTTTTACGTCGAGGACTTGATGAGGATAATAGTGCCTTACCCATGGACACAATCACCACGACTCTGACTTGAACCAGGGACCTCGCGGTTGAGAAACCAGGATCTTATCCATAAACCATGAAGCGTCCCCGATATAAAAGGGAAGTCACTTTATTTTGCTTGCAACACCGATCACATAATGTTGTTTTATTTTCAAAGGACGCTGCCTTTAATCGCATTAACTTCACCACCACACTCCTTGTATAACATTTGTGTAAATTTGTCTGGTATATTTGAGTTATCTCATCGCACATTCTATTTCTTGTCTTTTTTTATTTTCTGTCTCATCAAAATATGTTTATGTCGGATAATAAAAGTAATTTTTGTGATTGATCAACAAGTTCATGTGATTTAGTCACAGTTTTCAAGTTTTCGAATGTTTCAGGTCACACAGATTTTGGATGTGATGGAAATCAGAAAGCTTAATACCTCATCCTCTTGTCCGTATTCGTTCCGTCATTATGACACAGTTACGGTACATACGGAATACTATTCTACCGACGTTAAATAACTTTTAAATACAAAATACTTGTATGTTTTTATTCTTCATCGGAGTCATTGAACGGTATTTCAGCGACATTTAACATTATTTTAATACACTCCGCTGCCCATAATTATGAAATATATTGTTGATACACTAAGTTCTTTCTCCTGTATCGTCAAAAATTTCAAGATAAGTTGTTTATTTCACAAAAATGCAGTATGTGAAGCCAATTTTTTGATTTCATGAGATGACTCAAGTAAAAACTAAAAATACATATGAGCGCAATAAGCATTATATATCTATTTTTTTTTAATCCACAAAAAATCATGAAAAAGGTATTAAATTAAAGTAATTCAAAAAACAACACAAGATGTAAATTTTGATTTAATGCCAATTATCATTAAATTTAACATCGGAATAGTCTATTAAAAGTCTAATAAAGCGGCGTAACACCCACGTGACTCAACAAACATCTGAATAGCCGCCATTTTTAAACACAGGTTTAAGCGTCGAGTCGGACGCTACAAAATACTCAGCATCCTGAAATACTTAGATTATAAATGTTTCACCAGGGTTGGCAAAATATTAATTCACAGATGGTACCGTTCACGAGAAAAATGGCAACTTCTTAAATATCTCTAAAATATTCCATAATTATGAAGGCATGAGTGTATCATAATCCAGACAAATGATAATGAAAACGCATGTATTCAATGCGATGACCCTCAAACCTCCAATCAATTAAAATACCACTTCGACCGTCAGTGTAATTCATTCGCGATTCAACCCAGATAAAATAAAGAGCGTGTTGGTGGTTTGTGATTGGTATCAGATGTCCCACGGTTGCTTTTATTACATTTAAAAAGGGACGACCTGATATCGGTCGGAGTTGAGCGAGAACTACGTAACACGATACAACATTTTGACGTATATTCTTACAAGAATGAGACAAAAAAAAGTAGTTCGGTTCAAGTGTACATTCATTTTATTATCGATCTAGATTTAAGTGGCGGGAAAGAATCAAGTGTTCACTTGTATCAAATATCTCCAATCGTTGCTTTCTTCTACACTGCGCGTATATTATATATTGCAGAATCCATGAGTCGGGATAGTAGAGTTTGTTTTCTTTGTCTCAATTTTAAAGTTTATCGAAGCGACGTTAATATAGTTCCATGTTTGTGATTCTTATTGGACGAAAACGATACCCTCGTTGGTTGATTACAACATCGATTCAACTGGCTGGAGTCACTCGAATATCGTCTCGATCGATAGCTGATCGTACGATCATGTTGCTTTTCCGAGACAGTGTAGAGCAGTTTAACAAAGTTTCAATCAGGTCTGAATGGGATCTATGTTAAGTATTTCAGCTTCTATTTTTAACGGACTGGGTACAACACCGTATACAAATTAAAATGGAACAAAAGAATCGGCCCTGCGGCCTTTTCCTCCTCACTTCAGTCGAGGGTAGTGACAGTATAATCCCCGGAACTCCGGGGAGAAAACACCGACGTGACTCCGAGGGAGTTGAGAGACTGTGCGCCAAAAGATAAGACCATATTGCACGTGCGCTGTGGGGTGTTTGACATACTTTTTCTGCATTGCTACTAAAGCAATATGTTGATATCAATTTCTTGATATCAGTTTGTTGATATATCAATTTGTTTGAATTCCTCAAATCTATCACTAAACAGAACTACCTTTTTGGTGCTATCACTTTGAAAACATATTCAGAGACTAAACGTCATGTGACAAATCACGAAACATAAAGGTGTCTCATTTCTAAACATCTAAACATACATTTTCTAAACGCATTTTTGCTATCACTTTCTGAACACCAGTATTTGATTGTTATACACGTTTATGTTGTGAACTTTAAGAGTCATTTCGGTTTCTGGACTGCAAACAAAGGCGACCGCACACTACACGATTTTCAGTCGCACGACTGCCGACTTTCGATCCGAAATAAAAAAAAGGGCGCTTATATTTCGTACACGCTGATTTATTTCAGATCCAAAGTCGGCAGCCGTGCGACCGAAAATCGTGTGCGGTGGCCTTAAGAGTATGTATAAAATAAGTGAAAACATCCAAATAATGTTGAAGGTGAAAGGTCAACAGAAGCAGAAATATGTACATTTTGACAATTAGAAAAGTGGCCTCTGGTTACTTACATTTTTTGTTTCATTTTGCAACGATTGTTAACAAAGATTAATAGCAAAGGAGCAATATCGGCATCGCTCTGTTTGCCTCATTAATCGGAAAAGCCACACTAGTCCTTGGAGCATTAATCATAAGCAATATACCCGAGGAAGTCTCATTAGAGATGATTGTTTTCTTGACCGGTCAGTCTTAAAATGCTTCTTGGAACAAAATATAAGGATCACAGCAGCTGATAGGCCAATATATCAAGGGGTATCCTCATTAACCGCATTACTTCCAGAATCCGGAGAAAATATAGTTTGTGTTTGGTTTTTGCCAATTCCACGGGCCTTCTCCTAGCTAATAAAATTAGATTTTTACATTTTTAGAATCCTCAGACTTCTTTCTACACATACCTGTCGTCAATATATTAATAGATGGCGCACTTTCATTTTATGAAGCGGCAAAGTCAGAAAAAATGTGAAAAAAGGGAATCTTCCACGAGATTTTTTTTTTACCAAAAAGGAAGTCTTTAGATCCATTCAGCGGATCATAACTTTGACTTCGGTCACATATCTTGATCTAACCTTAAAGAGAAACCTTTGATTATCATACATCTCGTGTCAATAGTATATAAAGCTTGTAGATTTGCTACAATGGCAAAAAATGTGCCAAAAACGATGGTTTTAGTTCCAGTTTACCATTGTGTTGCAAAACTGTAGACCATGAAGAAAGTAAAAGATCGCTTATATAGAAATTGATATGTTACACCTCGTGTCAATAGTACATAAAGCCTGTAGATTTGCTACAATGGCCAAAAAATGTGCCAAAAACGACGGTTTTAGTTCCAGTTTACCATTGTGTTGCAAAACTGTAGACCATGAAGAAAGTAAAAGATCGCTTAGAAATTGATATGTTACACCTTAAACGGAGCACGGGTGAACAATAAGTAATGGTGGAAGTCTCGATAATGCAACTGCCGTGACAGGGTAAAGAAAATGGGCTCCATTTTTAAAGTGATCTTCAGGTACGCAGTAAGTCTAATTCTCCCGTTTTGTGCAAGAAATCTCCAGTTTTGGAGCCTTTTCCCAAAATTCAACTTGACATGCAAAATGTCCCTCTTGGTGGTAAGCTCTCCTATTGAACTATGTTTTCTACTCCTTAAGTTTTGTTTTCTTCCACGTAAAGAAGGCAACATTTTTCTAGGGAGTGCCGTTTCAGCCCAGAGAGCTTATCAGTATAATATCAACGCTCCATCTGGTGGCATGATGTTGTACTCGTATGCAGTAGCGTACGCAGGATTTTGGCAAGGGGGTGTTCATCCGCGGCCAAATCCTAGGTCTATTTCTTCTCGGTCACGCCAGCCGCCGAAAACTCGCTCAGCGCGCGGGGGGGGGGGGGGGTATGGATTTTTTTTCCCAAATCCAAGGTCCAAAATTTTTCCTGTTCACGCCAGTCGCCGAAAAATCGCTCAGGCGCGGGGGGGGGGGTAGTGAATTTTTTTTCCTCAAATCCAAGGTCAAAATTTTTCGCTGGTGTTTCACGCCAGTCGTCGAAAACACTCGCTTCAGCGGGGGGGGGGGGGGGGGGAGGGCACGAAAAAAATTCCGCTCCACATCCTGTTCCAAAATTCAAACACCCCGCTACACGCAAAAAAGGGGGTTGATTACGTGAAAAAAAGGGGTGTTTTCCGGGAAAAGAAGTGGGTTTTGGGGGAGTTTGAACACCCCACAACACCCCCTCCCCTGCGTACGCGGTATCTCGTATGTATACCAAGTCCATGTACCTTGCTTACGAGCATGTTTGAGATAGAGCGGGAAGCAATAAAACATACTAAGTACGTCGTTGTCCGCAAAAGGGCCCTAGCCTATATTTTCGCCGGTAGAAGGCCTTAGAAAAACACCAGTAAATTTCTCTAATTTGAGACTTGGCCAGCGCAAAAGATCTAAAAATATCAAACTACTTTGATCATGTAAAAACAGCCAGGGTTTAAATAAGAGACCATTTTTAGTGTTAAAGCCCTTCTGCCGGGAATATTATTATGCTAGGGCCGTTCTGCCAGACAACCAAATACTCCAGAAGTCCGTGATTCCTCCACGTCCGAGTCTCCCATTTGTCGGGGGGGGGGGGTTGTGGGGTCCTGGATTCGTCGGGAAAATCTCCTTATTGGGCTGGAATCCCTGGCTGGGAATAGTGATCACGCCATCCACAAATCTGTTCATACTGGTTATCGTCAGGGTAGCCAGTTTGGTTTTTTTTAATTCTCAAAACGCCAATTTGGGTGACAAAACGCCAAATTATCATTTGATGCATTTTATGGGTCACATAGGCCTACTCTAGATATGGTCAGAAATAACGTTGTAATCAATTTATAACACCTTTGAAGCCTCTGTCGCGTCCGAAATTTGCCGCGGTTTACACGCAGCCAGAATTTGCACGTGAAGAACATGCGCGCGGCAACTTTTGGACCCTTGTTCAACAAGCTATATTTTTAACTAGATATCGGGTTTCAAAATAATTTTTTAAGTTATACCATTGTAAAACGCCAAAAGGCCATTTGGCGTATGATTAGAATTCTTCAACGCCAAACGAAGTCAAAATACGCCAAATTTTGTGCTATTGGCGTAAAACCAACCCTGCTTATCGTCTGGAGATGTGAACTAACTTCATTGTTTCTGACTCAGCGAAAGAGGGCGATATTTTTGCTGACATATCAGAGCCCTTCGTTACTGGGCCCTGTGACACGTCTAATGACGTCTCCGTAAGTAAAAAAAAAAAAAAAACTTGAAAGCTTTGAAAAAGTAATCAGAACGTTATTAATTTCCGCTTTGCTTCACGAATCTGCGTTAATTAAGGCCCGCATGATGACAGAATAACTTATAAACACGTGTAGTTCGTTTTGGATTTTAGAAGTCTTTTAACACGCTTTTGACAGTAATAACTATAATAGCTCATTTAGATTTATGTCAAGAATTGAAGCAAGAGGAAACGTGGGCAGGAGCTCTTTACATTTCGCAATAAATAAAAACAGCCAATGTGTGACTGCATTATGTTCACAGACACGTATATTACCACTATTAAGAGTATATAGAGAGAATGATTGTCAAAGTCTGATTTAAGTCAAGTACTAGGTAATTTGGCAGAAATCAGGCTACGAAGTAACGATCTTTTGTATTTTGGACGAGTTCTGGATCAACACTCGTGACATCAACCGTGCAGAAATAAAAATCAAAAAAAATTCTTGATATTGGTGATAATACTGACTTCAACATCCAACTCAAAAGGGCCGAAGGAAACCGTATACGTCTGAAGTGTTTGATAAGCTTAATTTAAATGAGACAAGTACAATGTTGATTACCCAAATAAAACTTAGAACGGTGCCGTTTTAAAAACCTTACCTCAAGAATATTACGTTTCCTTGAACATTTAAGGTGCAAAAGATCAATTCTTGACTGATGAATGTGTTTTTTTTTACTCGATCGAATACATGTCGAACACAATGGCCCATAAGCATAAAGGGTAGCAATTGATTTTTCGAGCCTATTGCTTGAATCCGTATGAAAAGATTGCATACGGATTCAGCAAGAGGCTAGAAAAAGCGCAACTGCTACTTTTTATGCACAATTTTTGTGCCAATATCGCACAATCGATTGACGTATACAGCTTTGGCAAATCTTAATCTTTATCTTTTCGCCCATTTTTGTTTAAGGTATGCGTTTTTCGGCTGTATCCATCAACTTGTATAATCGCATCAATAATTTGCAGCCTGAATGTTTACAATGATATCAAATTGGAGTTAGATAGAAAAAAAATCTGGTAATACTGTAGGTCATATTTTGTAGGTAATGGAGCAAAATCAAAACTAATCAGGGGTAGTGATTGGACGTTTTAATTAAGTTTGTTTCGCCTAA
>JZLH01S0505629.1:39393-51326 GCA_001188425.1 Eucidaris tribuloides
TTTAATTTGTAGGAATAACAAATAGGTTTACAACAGATTCAGTATATCCATACAGTGCACCATAAATGTTGGCGTTTCAGAGCATTCCTTTTTTGAACGTTACGGAGCATTACACCTCGACCACTTTTAGGTCATATATTTTATAGCTAAAACGCTTTGATAATTAATATAAGGCTAATATGGTCATGTTTTGGTCTTTCGTCAACTAAAACTAGCTATAAATTACATTCTGAGTGCTGTTGAATTGAAATAATGAGACTCAAAGATTGTATTTTCTTTTCCCATAAAAAGATACAAACTTTCGCAAGAGAAACAGTTTTTGAAGAAGAAGCCAGTCTAAATGGTACTTCAACATGTATTTGAATAAATACCACTAAAAATTAGAGAGTTTGATTGAGTTCTATTGTGTGATACTGAAATCTATCACTGTAGCCCACATATTTTTATGAATTATTACAGATTTCTTGATTTTGAACTCAGTAGCATTTTTTCGCGCGGATTGCCCCATAAGGAGGTTGAGGCCGCCGCACTCCCCTGCAATTTCAAAATAGCGTAAAAGTAGGTGTTGCGCAGTATTTGTGGAACTTGGTTGCCCCCCCCGAAAGTTTTGCCCGTAAGAATTTACCTTCGTGAGGCCCCTTTTCAACTGACACCAGCAGTACACGGAACTACCAGGTAATGTTGTTCACTTTTCAACACTGAATGTGTTTAAAGTGGTGGTGTTTAAACCTAATCTCTCGGTTTTGAAAATAGCATCCATGTGTACAGTGTCGTACCCGTGGGCTCACTCATTGAGGGGGCCCCAGCGCTCTCCTGAAAATTGTATTTTCAGATGGCAGATTTGTAGCGCTCATGCATACAACGTATGGTAGGGGTACTACAAAATAGTTTTCAATTTGCAATGTAAGATTTTCACAAATTTCGGTTTTAAAAGGTTTTTTTTCGTGTTATTTCAAAGAATATACTTTCGCATGTTTATCATAATTGTTAAAAAGGAATTGCCGCGAAGCGGAGCGTAGGCGAGCGACGTTTTAGAAAACAATGCAAATGCAAGGACAAAAAAACGTTTTTTGTGGTATATTCTTTCAAATATCCACATTATGTAATACTGCAATGTGGCACAAACTGAACTATGCACTAGCGTACGTAGGCAAAACTGCGTCCTTACACGGTGTATGCTGCAATGAAAATGTATGTGTTTTCTAACAGGAATAATGTTTGCATATTCGTCCAAATGGCTAAAAGGCAATATCGCGAGCGAGGCATAGCGAGCGAGCGGTAGAAAAATTGAATCTCCAATAAGAAAAAAGCACGTTTATGGTGTATACGTTACTTTTTAAAATACCATCGAATAATTTATAGCTGTATGTGGGCACAAGATTGAATATACAAGTGTTGCAATAACCCCTCTATTCAATTTGACATTTTAATTTTACAGGAATACAGATTGGTGAACAGCAAAAGGTGTGCATGTGTGGAGATTTTTCAAGGAAGAATTTCCACACCTGTGCGAATTTGAAGAGGGCATGTACTATTTGGCTGTTCTATGTAAATTAGGGAGGGCAGTCATGCGAGGCGAGGTAGCGAGCGAGCGAATTTGAAAGAAAAATAATATCTTGGGATAAGGGGGAGGAGAAACTTACTCTCAGTAAACGGTATTCCATCATGCATTCTGGTTCAATATCAATCGGTTCTTATTGTACTTTTTTCTTGAGAATAACAAGAAAGATTGAACGATAAGTTTTCCCGACCCAGATTATAAGTTATATTTCGTCCATTTTATGTACGATGTAGTATATAGCGCTGGAACAGATGGAGTAAGTGTGATAAGCAGCCTAGCTTATTCAAAAACAATATATCACAAAGAAGAATATGCTAACGTTATATTAGTGAAACGATTTCAGCGATTATAAGCATACAATCCAATAAACGATGTAATATAGTACACCTTCAAAGAAGGTGAAATGAATTATCTAGATTAATGAACGGGCCATAAAGATACTAATTTTATGTAAGAGGAGACAAACTATGAATTCAACTCACTACATCTACTCCCGATAAGAGTAAATTTATCACCTGATGTGTACGTTTTGTGAAATATAAAAAAAAAGTTCTAAACAAAAGCGCAGTCGTCTCTACCACGATAAATAGAATGGGATTGGCCCCAAATAATATCACGATAATTGCACAAACCTTGTGATACCGCTTGAGTTAACAATCAGATCCACATCATTGTATAAGTAGAAGTTTTAATAATAAAAATGAGAAGTAGTGACTACGTGCGATAGTATAATTTTATACGAGGTGCAACTAAATTACACATCCAAGCTCGGTTCGCCACCGTTTCTTTCTTTTCTTTCTTTTCTTTTTTTCATTTTTTATTTTCTTTCTTTCTTTTTTTTCTTTTTTTTTTGCTGGCCGGATTGGGGGGGCCACAGTGCCGCCCCCCCGCCGTGCCCCCCCCGCCCCCCGGTAGTTACGCCACTGATGTGTAGAAATTCAACACCATGGATGCCGGTTCTGAATTTTCATTTTGGTAACCTTCATTCTGTGTTAAATTAAACACTCCATCGCTTTTACGGTATCCTGATATTGATACCCATCCATTACACCTCGATTTGTGACAGCTTTGGGAGAAATAGAATAGTTCGAATCGCTTTTGTTACAAGCTAAGGCTCTTTGGAAAAGCCTGACCATGTAATGCTCGTTAATGTAGAAGTATGTCGACCAAATCTTTCAGCTAGTAGCTATATTATCATATGCTTGCTGGGAAAACGAAGACTAATGTTATGTTGAAGACACTACTAACATCTGTCTAATATAACCGCCAAGCTTATTCCATAATCTTGACTTATAAGGGGGTTTTGTCGGTAAGTGCATATACGCTAAAATCTTAGCCGTCTACGTTGGATAAATGCAGCGAATGCGAATGCATTCTAAGACACATAATACGTTTTGGAATTTGGGCTGGGTGCCGCGGTGCTCCGTAATGCTTCTCATTTGTCACTGTAAATTCTCGAAATTACATGCCATATCAATGAACTGATTACCGTTGCTTTCGCAGGTTGTAAATATATTTATACTACGGCAGGGGAAGGTGCCACAGGAGGGGGCAGGGGCGGCCGCCGCTATTTGTAATAATGAAGAAGATGTGATATTTTACCCTATTTCAAAAATTCGCTCCACCCTATTGTTGTCATTAGGCTGTATTGAATTTTTTTTTTTTTTGCGAAATGCTTTTGGTTCGGTTTTTTGTCGCTCCCCTGCTCCGCCGCTGGCGGAATGCGTATCTTTGCTAGTGTTTTTTATTACATTTATGTTTTTTTTTGCGGGAACAATGCTTTTGGTCGTTGCCGCACCCTGTCCCCCGCTGTCGATCGTAATTCTAAACTAGGTCTTTATTTCATTTTTTTTGTCGGCAAAGGTACTTCATAGATGCGGTCGTCGGCCCACTCCGCTTGGTCGGATGCCGTTTTGGCTTGTAATTTGGACTATTTTAGCAAAAAATGGTCGGGCAAAATTTTCCCCGATCAGATTTTTGCCCGCTCGCTATGATTTTACCACCCTGTCGCCGACCCTGGACCACGGTGTGCATAGTAATGCTTAACAAAAACTCCACGACCGTCAGAATTGGACGCAACACTGAAAAGCAATGGCGTACGGAATAAAAACTGATTTTACGAGTTAGTTTCATATACCACTATTAGACATAATTACTTTATTATCCGTACCTTAGATTTATTCAGACATAAGACACGTGTATAGTAAGTAATGTCGAATTAGTATTCCCACGTATTATAAATATATTAATACGAATTTCACCGCAAGTTATGTAATTTTTATGACACTCCTTTTTTCAATTGCTTTTTGTACTGTATATTGGGGTATTATTTTGTATGTCGTATGTGCTGTTTTTATTTAGTTTTTATGTATTGTGGAAATATGTTTTTGATCTTGATTGGGCTTTTTATAAGCAAATGAAGAAAAATCTGAAAATGAAATTGATATTTGTAATCGTATCTTTCTTTACTCTTTAAATGAGTAAGAAACTTTAAATTTTACCTATACAGGCTCGTTGAAAAGAGGAATAGTTGTAGTAGTCGTAGAAGACTTAGAACAAGAACCAAGATCACCGAACAGGAATAACAAAAAGCAAGGAACAAACAAGAGAAAGACGAGAAAAGACGAGGAGAAAGAGAAAAGAAAAAAGAGGAAGAAGACTAAGAACAAAAAGAAGGAGAAAAATACAGAACAAAACAACAATGAGAAAAAGACGAAGAGAAGAAAAGAAGAAGAAAAGAAGAGAAGACGAAGAAGAAGAAGAAGAAGAAGAGAACAAAAGAAAAAAGGAAAAAGAAAAAGAAAAACAAGAAGAAGAAGAGAAGAAGAAGAAGAAGAAGAAGAAAGAAGAAAAAGGAAGAGAAAAGAAAAAGAACAAGAACAACAACACAAGAAGAAGAATAGAAGAAGAAGAACAACAACAACAACAACAACAAGAGGAGGAAGAAGAAGAAGAAGAAGAAAGAAAAGAAGAGAAGACGAAAGAAGAAAAGAAGAAGAAAAAAAAAGAAAAAGAAAAGAAAAACAAGAAAAGAAGAGAAGAAGAAGAAAAAGAAGAGAAACAAATAGCAAACAGAACAAGAACAGACACCAATCACAACAAGGAGGAGGAAGCAGAAGAAAGAAGGAGAAGAGAAGAAAACAAGAACAGAACAAGAACAAGACGGGGGCCCGAGAAACACTTTTTCTCTATAAAAGCCGTCCATTTGCACTAAGTGGCATTTTACCTCCCACACCTTAATCATATCGCGAGCATTAATCTGCTTCGGCTGATCGAGCTGTTGTCGGGACACTTTTCTTAAAAATTTACAAGGTCCTGTAATTTTGATCATCACCCTTGCAAAATGTATACCGTGATCATGTTTACTATGCGGAGGCCCTCCGCCGACGCTTCAAGACAGTACACTCAACCGACAGCTTTAAATGTCAATACACTTAACCGCGAAATCACTTGAGACACATGTGGAAACAGAGTTCGACGTTCACACGTCGGAACATTTGGTTTTTCCGCCTTTACTCCCCAGATTGCCCACTAACATTGCTTTAATCCTCATTAACTTTAATCACAAATCTTCCATACAACATTACCATGTAGTCATGTGGCATCAATAAATGGCCATGTCTATGCCAAATTATGTTATATACTGTCATAAAGCCATTGTATCACAGTAGTGCTATTGTACGAAGAACTTCTATAATTTGCTTCATCTCCCCTTTCTCTGTCATTGATTTACGTCTCATCTCAAGCTTTTCCGCTATCCCTTTTTCCTCTTAGCATTCGCAAGAATACCAAGTGAATGAACTTTGTGAAATGTTTTTTTTTATGTATTGTACATAAGCAAGCCCTAATTGTAACTTGCTTTGGCAAGTCGTCGCTACGTGGTAATCAGGCGCGCCGGACACTTTTAGTTTTTTGGAGGGGACAAAATCTTGATGGGGGCACAAATCATGTGACAGTGTGAGATCCACCCGGCGAGGCGAGTGAGATGCGACCGAGTGGGCCAGGGGAGGTAGGGCAGTGCGCAGGTTTCTAGAGCAGAACATTTAGGGGGATCTATTAGGGCCTGACGAACATGCGGAGGGTCGAGGGACCGACGGGGGCGGAGGGTGTAGGAGGGGATACCCCCTCCACGGTAGGACCTTTTGAAAATAAACGCATAGAAAGACGCAGATTCTAGGCATGGTAAATAACATGTAAAGGTTAGCCTTCTGAAAATTATTAAGGGATAATCGAATCCAGTTTTTTTTTTCAAAAGAGTAGAGGAAGAAGGTAAAAAAGACGTGATTTCTAGCATGGTAAGGGATATTCTTATAAGATAATTGGGGGTTGTGTAGTCAGGTTTCAAAAAGACGTACAGGAGTATGTGACAAACTGTAATTTATTGTCCGTACTGTGCGAGGGTGGTATCCTCTCACAGGGAACTTTTGAAAATACTGGCAAAAGACGTTTATTCAGGCATGGTAAATAACACTATCGTTCACTGGAAGGATTGGGTAGGACATACTTTGCAAGAGAGGCGATCAACCGGAGCGAGGGAGGGTGGAGATAGAGGTATAGTGCATCCGCGTTTATAGAGCATAAAAACATAATTTCTAGGAATTAAAACGTAACTTACCTTGTGAAACATCATTTTACTAAGTACGAGAAAACGAGCGGCTTCAACAATGTATACAGATTTTCAATTAATTTTGTATTACGCTATATTTAGATAACAGAATCATAATTGTCATGCAATATCCTTCAGAACATTTATTTATAACACAATTTAATATGCGCGAACGAACCCCGAAGCGAGAGCTCCAGATCCTCGTAAATGTTCATTTTCTCATGAACGTATACGTACATGACTTGTATGCCACAAGTTATGTCGTGCTTATTAGCCAATATATTAGTTTCGAGCAATAGAGATATAGATTTACATTGTTGAGGCTACAATCAATTTGCGGGCGTTTAGTCTGAATGTATTCATTAAAAGCTTAAACGTGTGCCGCAAAATTGTTCGAGGCAATGAAAAATATGGCAGAACACTTTGAGAGAAAGGAAAAATAAAAGGTACTTACGGCTATGTTTTCACGGGGCACACTCGTCGAAGGACGAAAGGCAGCATATATACATTAATTTACTAGAGAAGTGCCCCGTCAGGGGCGAAAATTTTGCATTTTCAGTATGAAACTGACAATTTTTATACAGAAAAATTGCCTTTATTGCTCATTATTTTTGGTCTTTAATACCCTGTACGTTGCTTATTTTCTTTTTCCTTTCAGGGGGGGCACAATTGGGGGGCAAAAACTCGTGTTTTTTGGCGGGGGGCAAGTGGCCCCTCTGCCCCGCTCTGCACACCTCTGCCCCCTCTGGCCTGCCACCCCCCCGCCCCCGTCCGGCGCCCTTGGGATAATTTATTCTTTATTTCTTACCGTAATAACATACTTTGTTGTCATGATTGATTGTCTCATTATTGAATGACAGGGACTAGAACAGTGAACTTGATCCACTTTCCCGTTTTACTGATTATGCATTTGACTTGTGACGGCACGGTTACCTGTAAACCACAACACCTGGTTTTCACTCCGTCTCTTTCGTAAAGTGCATCGAGTTCTTTACGATGTATAAGGTGTTTCTGTCTCAACACGAGGAAGCGGATAAGGGGATAAAGCTGCCTTACCCAAGGAACACATCCGTCATGACGTGGACTCGAACCACGACGTCTCTAGTCGGGTAAGCCAAAGACTATATCCACTAAGCATGACTTCCGCCATTCATGCGTAAGTGGCCATGACTGTGATATTATTACTTAAATGTATTGATTTGTATTGAAATTCGGTATGCATTGCAGAACAATAAATGAAATGAAACGTTCACAACTGAAAGACTGACGCTGCCCACTTCTTTGGCAATTTTTTTTACTGACCTTGCTATGTTAATGCATGTAATCAGCCATGCATGACGCTGTTTCAAAGTCAGGTTAACTTCATGCATACTGCAACGTGGAATAATGTCTGGTCATATGGTATACAATAATGTACCGTTTAATAACAAATTTATATGGTAATTTTTAACCTTTATAATGTCCCACGGAAGCTTTTTGCGGAGGATCGAGGTTACTCGACTACAAAATTATGATGTCCCAATTTGTAAGAATCTGGACAAATTAATCCATCTTATTCCATTAGAATTGTTCAAACACTTTGATTTTCGTCAACTTAAACCGATGTGTTTCTGCTGATTTTGTTTTCTGCTTATTCAACAAAGCAATTTACATTAATCTGGAATTAAATCTTCAGTGGGATGGCTGTGGTTATCTATACTTGTTTAACCCGTGTGAGACTAATGCGAATTAACTCGTGTTGGGGTTCTGAAACATGAAACCAAGTAAAGTCCTTTACCTAACCTTTGTAGCAGAGACGGTTAAATACTTACATACAATATTACTATTCTACTGTTGTGTGTGTGGTGTGTTGTGGTGTTGTGCTGTGTGTGTGTGTGATGTGTGGGTGTGTGTGTGTGTGTGTGGTGTGTGTGTTGTGTGTGTGTGCTGTGTGTTGGTGTGCGTGTGTGGTGTGTGTGTGCGTATTTTGTGCGTGTGTGTGCGTGGTGTCTTCTGCTGGTAATGGTGTTGGTATGTTGTTGTCTGTAATGGGTGGTGCAGTGTGGTGATCGTGTGTGGTACGTATTGTGTGTGATAGTATGGTCTGTGTGTTGTGTGTGTAAGTGTGTGAGTGTGCGTGTGTCGTGTGGTGCGTGTGTGCGTGTGTGTGTGTGTGTGGTGGTGGTGATTGTGTGTGGTTGTGTTGTGTGTTTGTTGTGTGTGTGTGTGGTGTGTGTGTGGTGTGTGTGTGTAGGTGTGTGTAGGTGTGTTTGCGTGCGTTTGTAGGTGTGTGTGGTGTGGTTATCATCACTTTCATACCGTATTTCTGTACTAGTCCAACACCGGTATAATTGTCTTCTTTTTTTCACACAGTACTGCTGATGACACTAATCGCTAACGTGCTGGATCTACCAAGCTCAGCCCGGAGAAAACACTCACCATCACCACAATTGTCTAAACGGAAGAACCAGCGAACTTCATTCCGAGCTCTAACCACGATTTCAATCCGACTCTGTCCGACGAACGCGAGAATCCTCGACCGACTGCGGCACCACAGTTAAACACCACCACATGGTGCAAGTGTGCGCCTACCCAGAACAATAAACAATCGTTTCCTATGAGGACGCCCTCAATAAAATAAATAAAAAAAAAAAAAATATAACTGCATGTCACCGTGTAGAGAGACGGCCGATGTTGAAGTCTGCCCATTATTCGTGCCGCAGTGTACCCGTCAAGCCGCTAATGTTAGTAAGTTAGATATTTGTGTAATAGACCCCGATATAGAATTTTTCCGTATGTAGTAAACTCTCGTATTTCAACAGGTAATGACATGATTGGGGAAGCACTTAAAAATGCCTTGAGAAACCAGAATTAGTTGAAACATATACAACTCTAACACGAGCTGGAGTGGATCTTCCCCAGCTTGGAAGGATTTGATTCTTTACTTGTTTACCTAAGGAGACAAGTATGCCATACCAGTATTTATTCTTTAGGCCCGAAATAATAAATCAGCATAGAAAGCTACACTCAGATGTGCCTGCCACAAGGAATATTGAGCTGTAGATCGCTTTTAGAGTGAGCCAACGTTTGGCGCACAAAATTTTCCACAGTAAATCCTTTGTGGTAATTTTAATTTGATTCTAGAATAGTTTCAGCCAGGGGTGCAAATCGCGGGGGGGACGGGGGACATGTCCCCCCCCCCCCAGATTCTTGAACGGTGGGGAGCACAATATCAATTTCCCCCCCCCCACAGATTTGCACAGTAGCATGCCAAAAAAACTGTGACATTTTGGCTGGCAATTGTCAGGCAATAATATGGTTGTCAGCGCCCCCCCGCCCCCCCCCCGCTTGTCAGCAATTGTTTGGCTGGCAATTTGCAGGTTAGAAAATTTGCTGGCAAAATTGGTTTGGTCTGGCGCCCCCCCCCCCCCCCCCCTGCTCTGTCAGAAATTGTTGGCTGGCAATTGGTTAGAAACTATGGTTGGGCGGTTTCTGCATTGATTCCCCCTACATTGAAAATGGATTTTGCGCCCATGGTTTCACCCTAACCTGAGCTCTACTGCCAATCATTCTATTTCCCTTTCAAATTGCAATTTGAATTCACTTATCTCATATCAACCTACAGCGTAGGAGGAAATGACATAAAGTTTACTTAGTTTTAGGAAATCCAACATTACAATATAAATAAAAATACACACAGAAAAAATGTAAATATACTACAAGTATGATAGATAAATCAGTCATTACTTCGGCGTATATTAACATAGATAAAGTAGATTATGTGACTAAGAATTTGGCCATAATTACGGAAGACTTTACTAATTCTAAGAGTCTGATGAGATTGATTTACAGTTTGGTTCTGAGCAATTTTTGTACTTCTTCCTAGTCATGTCAATGCCCTTTAACGTGCTATATTTCGAACATTGTCCATTTAGCTTACGTCGATCCATTTCTATATTGAAATCCCCAATTCTAAATCAAATTAGTTTAAAAATTCGAAGTGAGAAATAATTAGGCCAAGTGATATGTGCAATCGAGACTTCGATTCACACGCTGCATGAATGTGAACTCGATCAAAAAAAAAAAAAAATGTAAATGTGCTGCTGGTTGCCGTTTGAGGGTCGATTAGCATTTTATGTTGGCGCTCCCAAGTGGAGTTTGCGCCCAAGCGCGTAGTCTGAGTGAACGACACTTTTATACTCAGACGTTTTCTTTTTCTAGTTGCTGAGATTGAATTATCAATCGATTGAATTGATCGATTGATTTGCTAATTGATGATTAATCAATTGATTGATTCGATTGATTAATTACTGTATTTATTGATCGTTGATTGAATTGATCGTCCGATTGATGATCGATTGATGATTGGTTGATGATCGTATTTTCTAATTGATTGATTGATTGAGTGAATCGATTTGTTAATTGAATGATCGATTGATCTATGACTGATTGAATGGACTGAATGATCGATTGATCAATTGATTGATCTGATTATTGAATTGAAATTAATTGAAATAATTACTTGATTTAATAATTATTGATGGATTGATTGGTTGATTGATTGATTGATTGAATGATTGATGATGGTTGGTTGATTGATTATTTATATGATAATTCATTTGTTATATTAGAAAGCAGAAGTATTTGAGTGGCACGCTTAAAAAAAAAAAACCTGGTAAAATAACTGCATATAATTGTTAGAAGTGTGCCCAGACCGGAAATAGTCCAATCAACCAATTTGGGGTGGATTTGGACGCGATAATCTAGCATGTTTGACCAGAAATTCTGTTTGATTTTAACCAATAAAACGGTTGGACACTACACCACATATTGTGTGGTTTTGGGGGGGGGGGGGCAGTCTTCTCTAGAATGTAGTTATGAATTAATATCAAGATGCAGTTATGTTGGAATTCCCCCAAGGATAACGAAAAAATAAATGATAACCTCAGTTGTACTGAACACACAAATAGTCTGACACTGATAATGTTAACTAACCGTGGAAACACTTAATCAGGTAAAAATATAATCAACATCACTCAAGTTAAAGAAAAATCTTGGTGTGAAGGGTAGAAATCATTCTAACATGGACGATGTCATAAATCAAGTTGAATTTATCGTGGTGAGCGAAATTTTCATTACACACTATTTATTTTATCATTATATGTATTTCATTACAACTATTGACAACTATCAGTATAATTCTTCTGCAATTCATAACATTCATGATTATTTTCATTATTTGTACAAAGAGGAAACATCAAATCGGAATAATTTTACTGTCAATCACACTTTAGCTTGTCTTCATTTTTAGTCGTTGTTTATTCTCTTGTTTACACAGATAAACGCATGACGGTGGCATGACGAACTACTAGTTCTTCCCGCGCTGTATGGTGAATCTCCGTGCCAAACCATCAACGAGTGTGAAACACACGTTAACCGAACAGGAGCGCTGTCAGGAGTGGCTGTCAAGCGATTTCCACAGAGCGGCCTGGTGGCTTCAGTCTACGAATTCATGCGATCAGTTGTGTTTGGCGCCTGACAGCTCGTCAGTTTTCATCAGATAACAAATCGAAGTCAAATTCAGTGTTCTCATAAAACTGAGTGTCACCACTTGAACAATGAGTTACCTATAGCTTATCCGATATGCGTCGGCACGGAGAGGCGGGCGAGAACCGGAAGCGCCTATGCATCACTCGTATCGTTCAGTTCCCATGCAATCTCTTAATGATATTGATAAGATAGGCCCAATGAGCGAACGAGCGAACATGAGATGATATTTGATTGTGT
>JZLH01S0505673.1:2726-13564 GCA_001188425.1 Eucidaris tribuloides
CGATCAGAAGTCAAGACAGGCAGCCGATCAATGTTTGTTTGTTTGTTTGTGTCTTTTTGTCTTTTTGGTGCACTAATGTTAGCGCGCCTGGCTGCCTGAGCGTCACTTTTGCAAACTCTAGAGTTTTAATGGGCGCCGCGCAATGTTCGCGAACATGATATGCAGACTTGAATTGTGCTGAGTGGAGAATATTGGGTTTTGACATGAAAGTCAGCTGCCGTTTATTTGGTTTTGCCATTGGAAACATTTTTGTGTGTATTTGTATTTTTGGTTTCAAAATCACCAAATCACAGGTTATGGTAAATTTTGGAAAAAAAGTTACCTGCACTAGCCTGCTGATTTCAAAGTGTCGCGTTGTACAGTTTGTTATGGGTGTCGCAATGATGGAATGTTACTGCACTCTGATGGCTGATGTGGATTGGGTTTTTGACATGGAAAGTCACTTGCGTTATTGGTTTGCCATGAACTGTGTGTTGTCAAAATCACCAATTAGACGTTAAGGCGAGAAGGGCGCCAGCAACTAAGCGCATAAGTTATAGAAATATTTGAGTTCTGTGCCAACAAAGCAGATGGCACGTGCACTGCAGCGGAGCTGACGTGTTTGTTAGCGCGCACCGTGGTAATGTTTGACTCAGTGCGCGTACCGTGGGTCAGTCATTGGGGGGGGGCGGGGGGCACCAGTCGCTCAGCCGAAAATGTGCATTTTCATGAAGGTGGATTTTGAGCGCTGCGAACGCTAAAGCGTGCGCATAGGGAGGGACCCTTCAAGGCGTTTATTTTGTTATTGTTGTGTCAAATGATACTAAAGTGTATGAAAAAAATCGCCGTTTTAACGTATAGCTTATTTTTTAGTGAATATATTGTAGTGCATTTATGTCAAAAGATGGTGAAAAGGCAAATTCGCGAGCGAGGATAGCGACGCGAGCGGTTTACGAAACTTTGAATTCTAAGACGAAAATGCATGTTTGCAGGCCCCTAGCAGGATATTCAAAGGAGAGGTTCGCCGTATGAATAACAAAACAAATGACCTAATGACAGAGAGGGGGGGGGGTGGCGGACAGACCAACCTAACTAGATTGGGTTCCCGAGTGGGTCCACCTTATAGGCATTTGTATGTTTCGGCCCCGTCTGTATCGCTGGATTAGGGCTGTCACTGAAATGCATTTTTCGTCTTAGATTTCAATTTTCCCAAACCGCTCGCTCGCTCGCTCGGCATCGCGATGCCTGTGTCACGATCTATATGACTCAATGCATTACATATATTCACTAAAAAATAGCCTACTACGTTAAAACGGGATTTTTTTTTTTTTCATTCATTTTAAATTTTGACACACAAAATAACAAATAAACCCTTGACCAGAGGTCCCCTTCCCTATCGCACGCTTAGCGTTCGCAGCGCTTAAAATCCACCTTCTGAAAATGCAATTTCGGCTGAGCGACTCGGGTGCCCCCCCCCCCCCCCAATGAGCTGACCCACGGTACGCCACTGAGTGCAAACATTACCACGGTGCGGCTAACACACGTCAGCTCCCTGCAGTGCACGTGCAATCTGATTGGTTGGCAAGAACTCAAATATTTTCTTAACTTATGCCTGTTAGTTGCTGGCGCCTTCTCCCTTTAACGTCTAATTTGGTGATTTTGAAAACACAGTTTCATGGCAAAACCTAATAAACGCCAAGTGACTTTCATGTCAAAAACCCAATCCACTCAGCCAATCAGAGTGCATAACATTTCCATCATTGCGACACCCATAAAACTGTACAGACGCACATTGAAATCAGGCAGGCTAGGTGCATGGTAACTTTTTTTCCAAAAATTTACCATAACCTGTGATTTGGTGATTTTGAAAAAAAAATACAAAACACACAAAAATGTTTTCCATGGCAAAACCAAATAAACGCCAGCTGACTTTCATGTCAAAACCCAATATTTCCACTCAGCCAATCAGTCTGCATATCATTCGCAACATTGCGGCGCCCATAAAACTCTAGAGTTGCAAAGTGACCTCAGGCAGGCCAGGCGCGCTAACATGTAGTGCACAAAAAGACAAAAAACAAAACAAAACAAAACAAAACATTGATCGGCTGCTCTGTCTTGACTTCTTGATCGGAATGCAATGTATATGAAATTTTGCAAAGAAGTGATTTACGAATATTTGGCATTTTGCAATAAAAATACAGTTAAAGCAATCATTTTTTTTTGTAAAATATAGGTAAATTTATGTAAATTTGTCGCCGTAAAAAGTAAAAAAACGCCGTTCTAACGTGCGGTGTCTTATACTCAACCCGTCCGGAAATACAACATCTCATGATATATCATCAGAATCAACTAAGACAGGAGATAGCTGATAGGTGTAACGGATTATACAGGACGATCCCTAATTGTGGTGCATACAAGCGAAAATATGCATCAAAGCAAGGGGAAATTTATTTTAGAAAGACTCATTTGGGACTGGTTTGTGACTCGGGCCAGTACGAGTCCGAGTTTGAGTCCTGAACATCCGCGTCCAAGTTTTAGTCCGAGAAATTGGAACTAATGTGCGCAACCTAGTCAGTGTGCGGACTCAGACTACAGACTCGAGTCCTACAACACTGTAGATTGTTGTCATAATATGAGAGACGTGAAGTTTAAAACAGGTTTGTGAGACAAACCTAGGAAAGAAACGGTAAAGTATGAATTAAAAATATTGATTATGATGTAATTAGTAATTAATGAAATGTTCGATTAATTCAGTATCACGTTTTTATCAGGATTGCAAGAGTCGTAGTAAAAGCAATACTTCGAGATATGCACGGCCCAGTTTGTTTTCACAGGCGAACCCTCGACATTGTCAAAGTCAACAGTTTTGCTACCGGTGCTATCAGTGACAAAACCACAGATTAATTGCATATAACAAAAACCATTTTGAATCGATAAAAATTATAGAATCAAACACGAGGTTATTGTAAAGATTGCATTGAGAACTGACATGCTGAATACTAGTCCAATCTCAAAAGATATTAAAGGCACTGTATAACAGTGTGTCCAGTTCAAAAAAATCTGAGCTGCATGATTCCCCATGCTACCAGTGTCTCTGACATGGTCTAAAAATGAAGTCCTGAAAAAATTGCAGTTTAAAACGATCAGTAAGTGCTTTAAAAAAGTAAAAATCATTGAGAGACCATTCCAGCTTTCCCCCATAGACTGCTGTGTTGCAGAATTTCCTATCGCCCGATAGGAAATTAATGTGCCAATTTTAATCTGCACATATTGTACTAGTGACAGCATAACTGTCCAAACTTTTGTGTTCTAAGGTGTTTATTTGTCCATCCAAACACTACCAGATATGTCAGAAAGCAAGGTTTGACAATTTTTTAAATGAGGCTTCCACACTGTTATATAGTGTCTTTAACCAACCGATATGTTGTATACAAATAATACAAAGTCCCGAGAGCGTTAGCACCAATAATCCACTCGACTTCACTTTGAATTGGGCCGAAAGGATCTGTTTCAGTGAGTGAGAGATATAAAAAAATATATTTTACCATGAACATGCATTGACGACAATTATAGCATGTTTGATAGAAACGAAGAATAACTGAATACCATAACTGGACTGTAAGGCAAGGCCTTTTTATCGTGATTTTCTGAAGTCTCATCAGTGGTATTTTACAAATCCGTAATGATGATTATTCAAATATTACTAAACCCGTAAATCGGGTTTGTTCTCCTAATACCATGTGCGCGTTTTTGAGAAAATTATAAATTATGACGTTTATAGTGTCGTGACCAAGTACGTTTTAGCAGTGTACAAATTACCGGGGACTTTCACCGTGTGCAAAAATAGATTACGTGGCTGGAATGTATCTCCGTCATATCCTCGTTTGCAAACCTGGGAGTGCTTGACAACCTATGCAATTACAATGCTTCTGTGAATCCACAGATGTTTGAGAACTGAATAGGAACTTTGGTGAGGCATTTGAGCACAACTATTGTATAAATAATGAGGACTGCGAGAATGGCTTTTGTTAAATGCATTCAAAAGAATACCTTCAGCAGTACATTCCGTACATTTGAGCCACAGGCTTTCATAAATATTTATAGCATACATATAGCTGTAAAGACCGATGTAGCAAGTAATGTTCGTGTCTGTGAAATTGCTATTGACGGTGATTCCTTCTTCTACGAATGGGACTGAGGAATTTCCCTCATTAATTGTCGATTATCTCAATAGTGCGCAAATAAAGAATGGAGAACTAATGTATTTTGTTATCAGCAACTCAATACCAATCTGAAGACTACGGATCTTTTTCTAGAGCGTTATTTGGCCAATGTCCTACAGTCCAAACAGATCATGCATCATCTATAACATACGCATGATTTTTGACATGCGCAAAATTACACTTAGAGATTATTAGGTAGACAAATATGATTTGAACTCTGTAAAAATATGAAACAGAACACATGAAATTTGGTGAAGTATGTCAAAAAAAAAAGCTGTAATGGTTACTTACATACTGCAGCAACACACGACAGCCACAACAGTGGTAACCATTGTTTAATTCCTGGAATTGCTGCCATTCTTCCCTCCTGATCGTAAACATAAAATGTGAGATGCCAAATGTGAATGTTGAAGAATCTATTGACGAAAAACACAATTCGCAGTGAAACATGCAATATGAACACAAATTACATAAAAGAAGAGACGAAGTACTGTAAACATGTACGAAACCAACGTTTTAGCCCCAAACAGTTCACGACGTTGACCATAGAAGCACTGCCGGCTCACTGATGAAGTTGAATTTAAGCAGGCTATTTAAAGTTTTTTTTTTCGAGAAATAATCGTCAAACATGATACAAGTAGATTTATTTATACGTTGCGACTATAGTTTGAAATCTGAAAACGTCAGCCCTTGAAATCCAGTCACATGAAATGATAAGATTGATACCACGAATATGGTTGTAAGAGTCACTTATTTCACGTCTTATTTGTCAAGTGTTTATTATAGGCGAGTTTAGACAGGCTTAATCAAATTTTGATCGGTACTTACTTTTATTATTTTGTTTACACTTCACGTTAATATAAACGCCCCCTAGTTATCTGGAATACACCGTGCGTGTGTGTGTGTGTGTGTGTGTGTGTGTCTGTCTGTGTGTCTGTGTGTCTTTGTGTATGTGTCTGTGTGTGTTGCTTTCCTTTTCTTTGTCAGTTTTTCTGTCTCACTGGACCTTTACGTATAAGTAGATCAAGATCTTTCACTTAATGCGTGTCAAAAGTATCAAACTACCAGGAATGAAAAAAAAATCCTTCATTGCACAAAAAGTCATCAATTTGAATTTAATCTCAAATGGCATACCTCCCTGTTCACAAAGTACGAAGCACAAACACCAATTAAGAGTTTTTTTTATACATGTAATAACTGTAGTAATTTCCTAATAACGGTCATACGTGTTTAAAAGTAAATGACATGTAGTCATCAACTTGGGGTGAAACTATTCTAGAATCAAGTTAATTGTGCAAGAATACCACTGTGAAAATTTGGTAGTCAAAAGTTGATTCGTTATAAGATAAATTCCATCTGTATGCCATGTGACAGACAAATCTGTTGTATAGGGTTTTATGGGAGGTATTTTTATCGGGGTTCGAGAGAAACTGTTCATGCTTGATATACAAATTCAAGATAAATCCTTCCATCCAGGATATACAATCCAGATGGTGTATCCATTAAAATATCTTTCAAACAGTTTAGTTCAAGAGGCATTTTTTGTTTCTCCCAGTCATGTCACTGCCCTTTAAGATAAAATCACGTCCACTTTGTTAAATGATTTACGTGAATACAACAATATGTTTCAGTTTGATGAAACACATAAGTCATGCACATCTCGTGATGTTTGTCATCTTCAATGTGTTAACCCTTTGAAGACTAGACACGTGATATCGCGTATCGAGGTCTATTGGAAATGCGTGTTTAAGCAAAATCAGCTCGTCTGCAACAGCTTAAAGGGAGAAGGAGCCAGCAGCTAACAGGCATTAGTTAAGAAAAAAATGAGTTCTTGCCAACCAATCAGATCGCAATGCATTGGTCTGGGAGCTAATCATGCGTGACAGATGCATGCCACCCGAAGTATGTTAGTCGAGCTGTGGTAATGTATGCACTGTTTGAATCTTTAATTGGGTTTAGTGTTACTAAGAAGTCACCAAAGTTTTGACATATCTGTTATTATAAAGCATGAATCAATTTTCGATAAGACAATTTGGCAATCGGACACAGCCATATGTGGACATACATACACCATGAGTTTAAATTGCTGCAGATCACTTGGGGAAATGTAACCTGACAAGAAAATGATTATGTATTATATGACACGTGTAGCGCAATATGTGTTGCATTATGGGAAACAGTTGTTCCCCAGTAATGCCACTGAAGTTAACATAGGGCGCTCTCCACTTCTACGTCGGCATTAAAAATTAATTGAATAAGTTCTTGATTTACGCATCCCCAAATTTCAAACTTCCCGAGAGACCGAATGCTCGAATGGACAGTAGGTCCGTTAGTATGAAGACCCAGTAGGTGTCGGAGCTTCGGTCTATTATAGGGCAGTAACCCACAAATAAGTGTCTGTCGATTGTATCAGCTCAAATTGTTTTCATCTAAGCGAGTATTCCCCATTAATTATTGTGAGTCATGTGAGAAAACAACCTTTTCAGCAATTCTGCCATTTCCTCGAGGTCATCCAAATCCGTGTCTACTTCATCGCCTGCGTATTATAACAACTGCACAGTAGGCCAGTTCAAAGTGCGACGTTAAGGTCTTTAAGTAAAAATGTCAATACAATTTATGTATATTCTGTCAAAAGATACCCCCTGACGAATTCATGTTGTCTATTTGTTTTTCATCACGGCATTATTCAGCACTTTGTTAACCTTAATTGTTTAAAAATGGACTGAACACGTTCTAGACAATAGCAATAGCAAAAGCCCTGTGACAACATTAAGATATTCGTCTTAATTGTAATCGATGTAGCTAGAGTAAAATTGGTCAAGGTAAGCACAATGAAACACTTTTTTCTCTGCTATTTCAATTAAAATGTCGTTTAAAAATAATTTTGTTGACGAGAAAAGTTGATGAATAGCGTATGGACTGAAGGGCAAGGCCATTTATCGTAACTTTCCGTAGCCCATCAGTGGTATTTTACCCCCAAATAGAGTTTGTTCTCCTAATACCATGCGCGCGTTTTTGAGAATATTAATTAATTATGACGGTTATTTATAATGTCGTGACCAAGTACGATTTAGCAATGTACAAACTACCGGGACTTTCACCGTGTGCAAAAAATATAACGTGGCTGGAATGTCAGTCCGTCGTATCCTCGTTCGCAAACTTGAAAGCTCTTGACGACCTATGCAGTCACAACGTGTCTGTGAAACCGCAGAAATTTGAAAACTGAATAGGAACTTTGGTAAAGCATTTGACCGCAACTATTGTCTACATAATAGAGGACTGTGAGAATGTTTTTTTTTTTAAGTTCGTTGAAAAGAACACCTATACTTTCCGATATAAAATAGAGCCACTGGCCTTCATAAATATTAATAACATAGCTGTAAAGACCGATCTAGCAACATATGGAAAACTTTGTTGCATTTGCTCGGGAGCGCCGCGCTAATCCCCTACAACACGTGAAAATTCGAGTAAAATACCCACCTGTCATCAAAGAATCGCGTATAAAAAGAAAACGCGATGAGGTATTGAGAACCCTCGCCCTGCAAATGAAAGCTAAATGATTTACCCTTTCAAAGAATATACTCTCGGAACAATTGCAACTCAAGAAATTAGGGCGTTTTTAGACTAAACTTAGCTTCAAATCATCCTATATTATCAAAGTCTATGGGGATTTGGCAGAAAACACTTCATTTTGACCGATATTGTGGAATGTAAACGTGCCTCTTTCCTTGTTTCTTTGTTCTATCGCTTACCCTCGCATGCCAAAACATTCTGCAATAGACAAGCTCTCGACTGATGTAAAATTTATTGTGATTGGTGGACAGGAACTTAGGGCGTTTTTTGCATCAAATCAGAGGCAGTTTTTCATTTTTGACCAATTTCCGCACTTGCGCGAGCTTCCTTTGCACAGTATTTCCACGAGCTTACGGATGAACGCACACGTGCACGGCCTGAGTAAACAAACCGGACCGCTTCACCAAATGCAACATTCATGGCTAAACTAATCCATATGTAATGTTCGTGTCTTGAAATCGCTTTTGACTGTGATTCCTTCTTCTACGAATGGGACTGAGGATTAATTAATCGATTATCCCAATAATGTGCTGATAACAATTGGAGAACAAATGTGTTTTCTCATCAGCAACTTCATCTTAATCAGTGTGTAATGTTACGTTTTCAATACCAATGTGGAGACTACGGAACTCTTTTTCTAGAGCGTTATTTGGTCAATGCCCTATACGGAGAGTTTAACGAGGAGCATATAATTGAAGAATCTATCAAAGTAAAACCTATTCATGTAAAGTTGGCCCAGAATTGTCAAATGTTGCTTTGACAGTCTGGTAAAATAAAGCAAATGGCCATAAATTGATAATAATACATAATCCTGACTGATTAATGATTGATCATGAATATCTGATGCTTCTTTGTTGTTGATGGCTAGTTTCTTCTAATTTTATTTTATTTTGATAGGCATATGCGTCCCTATTCTTTGAACTGACGCATAGTTATTTTGGTCACAAGTATTGTGCACCCCTGACATTCAAGCATTATCTATGAAAGAGTGATACGAGTATTAAACACACACACACACACCAAAAAAGCAGTCATACAAGAAATGTTTATTTAGACAGTTCAAGGGCTTTTATGCCTTTGATCAAATGATTGAGAACGATACTTGAACAAAATAAATACACATTTTGTGGAATCAATCAGTTGACCTGAACCCACTTCCCTTCCTCTTGCTGTATTTCACTGAACTTCTGTTGTCCCCTATAACAAACTAGCACTCCGTCATATTTCATCGAATCTGAACTATTTAGTTCAAACATTTTGGATAATCCGTTTTATTGATAATACGGTATACGTATTTTTCTTGTGTTTATTTCATCCGTTAAAGTTTCAAAAAAAAATAATTGAACTTGTGTTTTGCATTTTTTGGTTTATATTGCCAGCGTTTCTCACACTTAGGTCCCAATATCTTTCATGTTCATTAATAAAAATATCATACTTATCTGTTCAAGTATTGATAAAAATACCTCTCCGAACTGCTAAACACAAAAAACTTGCGGATTCTAATGACTCATTTAGGTGTATATATCTATATCTTTATTTAAATGTCCTTTTTGTGACTATAAACAAATTTGATGTTTTCTGATGCCGGGGTAACGATGGAATAATCAGTGAAAGATTGATAAAAACGTTTTCTGATCGAACAATGTAATTTGGCTTTTAATAATAAATCCAGTTATATTTCTGAAATGATTTAAATGAATAAGCACGGTATGAAATAAAAACAGCATTGAGATATGTTATGTCAAAAATATTGGACCATTATGAGCGTTGACTAAAGTGCGTACGTGAATACAAACAACAACAACCACATAATATCATTGAAATCAACAACAACAACAAACAAGTGACCTGGAACGGCAATATTTAATACTGCAATTAAGCTTTAGAATAGAAAAGAAGGAGTATTTATGCTATGTGTAAATAATTCTTCAGGTATAGTTATTTAAATCTCTATTTCGATTGATCACAATAAGCGAATATGTCATAAATATTTATATAAGCAAAAATATCGAATTCCTCTACTACAATCTAGGCTGACATCACTCCTTTTTTGAAAACCAATGAAACTATATCGTCGTGGCTTTTACGAACCGCCAAACAGTTGTTTGGGGGTCAAATTTTCGATTTTGAGTTTTCAGCCTGCGTATTATGAAAGTACATAATCTAAACTATCATATCCCAAAGTTTTAGACAGTAAAAATGTTTACTTTTCGAAATATACGAGTTTAAAAACACCCCTTTCGTCACAAAATTTCAGTCTAAATTGTTTATCGGTTCGTAAAACAGGGGCGCAAGCGACGAACAGTACACAGAGGTATACGCGCACTGGATAGGCGCTGGTTTTACGAACCGCTAAACAATTTCGTGCGGCTAGCGACAAAGAGCACACATAGGTATGCGCGCACTGGATAGGCGCTGGTTTTACGAACTGCCGAACAATTCAACGCGAAAATTGTTCGTCCATACGCAATACACGCAACGTATGGCGATACGCGAAAGCAGTGGATTTTACGAATGGCCAAACAATTTTATCGCTAAATATAGGCCTATTTATTATTTTATGATATTGGCTCAAAATAATCAGTAAGCCAGAAACTAGAGTATTTATATTTGTCACATGCTAAAATTCAGTCACCTGTAACAGCGAGAAACAAGAAAATTCTTTGTTGGAAAAGTGCACTTTTTTCAAACGCGATTTTCTCGGAATTGCGTTTGCGCACCAAAATGAATTGTTCGACGGTTCGTAATAGCCACGACGATATATAGTAGAAGTAGTAGTGCACGTATTGGTAGTAGAAGTAGCAGTCGTAGTTGTAGCAGCAGTAGTTGTAGTAGTAATAGCGGTGGTGGTGGTGGTGGTGGTAGTAGTAGTAGTGGTAGTAGTAGTAGTAGTAGTAGTAGTAGTAGTAGTAGTAGTAGTAGTAGTAGTAGAAACAAATCAGTAGCAGTAGTCATCATCGTGATCAAGGTAGCAGTTGTGGAATTACATGGAGTCTAACAAAGGCAATACAATCTACTATTCGTAATCATGAAACTGCATTTCCTTACTTTGTAAAGATGGCT
>JZLH01S0505717.1:1002-12216 GCA_001188425.1 Eucidaris tribuloides
CAAATGGTAGCTCATCGTACGATCAGTGATCCTGACTTGCGAATACCTGGAATGTGATTAATGCATTTTTTTCGGTGAATATGTGTTGTTGCTATTTAATAAAGTGAATGTCATTCTCTGGATCAAGTCCGGAATGAACTTCAACATCGTCATGTGCATCTTCGACTTCGACGTAGGCTTCTTCTATTTCCTGCGCTACAGGCTTCGCCCTCTTCCTGAGCTTTCTTGGAGCCATGTCCGAATTATACTGTACATGTAATGTACGAGTACATGTGGTTTCTCTGAACATTAGTGGTGCATGTCAAAAGTGAACACTGATTTATAAAGCAACGTGAATAATGAACGTAAAATAAATATTTTCCTTTGTTGAGGTTGTTAAAAAGCATTCCATTTCCACCTTCTTTTCACAAACGCATAATTTTGCATATCGAAATGCCAACCGCAGCACCATTTGAAACCAGTGAACGCACGACGTTCGTACGATGAGCAGAAGTAATCGTACGAATACCTGCCACTAGTCGTAGCTAATCGCCCGTTTGTGTACCATTAGCCGTAGGTAATCGCACAAAAGGCCACCACTTGCCGCAGGTGATCGCACGACTGTCTGCGACTTGTCTCAGGTGATCGTGCAACTAGTGGTGCGATCAGCGATTGGTATTCGTGCGATTACCTACGACAAGTGGCAAACAGGACGTACAAGTGTGACCATACAACCAAATCGTGCGTTACTTGCTGACCTCGGCGCGGAGGCCTTGTCGGTTACGATTCATGATTGATCGCAGCGCTAGTCGTAACTGGGCTAGTTGACCAAGGCCTTTACGTGGATGACAGACAAGATCAACCAACACGGGAAATTATGACAGATTCATAGATTAATCAGATAGACAACTTTATACAGGTTCATGTATCTCATGGGATGGTAATGTCCTTACAGCGATCAACTAATTCACATTATAATATCTTAAAATCAATCGATCATAGGACGGGATACATTATAATGTTCCATCTCCGTCAACTAATAATCAAACCCTGGTTTATCTTATAGTCGTTCATGCAATGCAAATAATTACAGAAGAAATGCATAAATTAAATTGCCAGAAAATAATTTGCAACTTAATTTCGACAATGAAGAAAAGATATCCAACTTAATGTACTCCTCTAAATGTTTAAAAATTAGGATACAAACTGGCCGAAAATTTACCGCTGTTTATTCTCACTTCCATCAACCGATGACAATCTCTCTTGACGGGTCTGAGAGGCAAGGTCACATGCAACCCCCTTTTGTCCATAACCATGGCGGTGCTCAAAAGTTATTCTAATTATCTCACCATTGAGGTAGTGAGGGGTGATTGCTTTTCCGATGCGAGTAGCTCATGGTTGTTGTGAGGCGGTAGAATAGTTGTGAGGGTCTGTGTGCGTGGTGGAGATGAAACAGGTAAAGAGACAGTTAGATGTATGCTTGATGTAAACAAAGCCTGTCGCGTATGTACTGACTAAATTTCCAAATGTACTTGGTTTTCACAGATTTAAGTGTAGAGCTAAACATGTTGAGCTCAGTTTTTTAAAAAATGTCAAAGCTTTGATACTTAGCTACAATAGTATGTTCAAATAGACAGTAACACCCTAGAACAAAAGTGGAAGTAGTATTCTCCAAAGTGACTATGAATAGGCGATTTCTACTTCGGTGGATATAAATAGCCTAGTCTGCCACAGTATTTTATGAGATAAATGTGGCAGGTGAATCCGGTCAATTGTGAATCTCTAGATTTTCCACTCTTTAAAGCATAATCATCATTTTAAACGCAATTATTTCGGCTTTTATTTTTAGACCTTTTCAAAATCACTTTTGACGTGAGGATATGTAGTCTCTCATGTTTTAAATGTGGTAAATGTTAGCCTGTGGCTATTGAATATAACTCTGTTTGTCTTGTCGTAATATCCTAATCACCCATCGTGGTGATCACAGGGAAATGAGGACATGCCTCCCTCGTTTTTGAACATACTATTAGTCTTGGAAATCTGAGTTTGATAATATCATTTCTCCCTTTTCGTAGTAGTAATCAATTCACGCTTGGTACACCATCAGGGAGTTATTTGATTTTCTTTAGAGCGTACCCTATTGTTTATGATTATATCATCGGAAAAAGGCAGTATCTGAAATGTGGGATAAATTTGAAAAGCTGCAAAATGACGGTTTCATAAAGACCAAAAAGAACATGATCCATTTATGATATTGGCTTTTGTTCTCGTCAAAATGTCACTTTAAAATGAGCCCCTGCCTCTACAAATCGTTATGACTTTGAGATTAAAGACTTTGCAAAATGTCCGAGTTCGGAAAGCCACCTTATTTCTATTTTCCTGTCAATGGTGAGTTTTCATGTTTTTGCTCATTGTGCATGTAACACGACATATTATCATGGATTCAAACAACGGTGCATAAACAAGCAACAGCAAGCAAGCAGCAAACAACAACCAAACACAACACAATAGGCATATAAGAACAGAGACTACAAACACTCGCTCTTAATGTCATAAACAAAAATCCAAGGGTTTTGAAACTGACATTCATGTCTGACAGCTGAGACAAAGACATAACGTACATACAAAACAACACGTCTTGTTGTCTGATGACCACAGTCATTTTGCAGCTATTTCAATTTACTTATTACCCAATTTTTCAAAATTCTGCCCCTTCCCGATTAGCATAATCACACAGTAGGATATAATCCTGATGAGATTATAATCTTTCTGCTGGTACCAAGCACCGCATTAATTCCTACTACAAGAGGGAGAAATAATCGATATTTGGTATCTAAAAACTGTTAAGTTATCAAATATGTTCATCCTGGGGATTAAATATTTCCACTTTTGCAATGCAATAATTTATGACACGATCTTGTTCCGCGCGAGGTTGTAACTATTTCCCCTTCGGCGTTGCCGTCACCCCACCCCCTCCGCCCCTCCCCCAAATAATTAGCTGCACTGACCTTACCGTACATTGCTAGCGACGTGTTGTGCCCGACGCGGTAGCCATAGCGGTGGTTGTGGTGGTAGTAGACACAATACTCGGGTCGTGCAGAGGGATGTAGGATATCGGTTACACGATTAATTCAAATGTAAGGACATTAGATTTGGTGAACAGATCAATCAGGATGAACAGGGCATGTTCAAGTTGAAGAGATAGTACGAGGACAATTGACATATCACATTCCAGCAAAAAGATAGATAAATTTTCAGATATGAATCGCAATTTATGCTCTTCTAACGGACTACATTAAAGTTCCTTGAATCAAATGCTACTTTTTTCGTCCGCAGGTTTTACGAAAGTCTTATGCTATCCTCACTATTGACATTTATTCTAGAGGCGGTTTTGTAGCCGGAGCATTCATGTGGTGATTTGTGCGGTAGGTAATAACTAGAACGTGTGTTCCAACAGCTAGACAAACAGATCAAACAGCTAGAGAAAAATTAAGCGAGAGTGAGAAACTTCAAGAGGAGATCAGGAACAGATACAAGAAGAAACGTCTTCGAATATAGTGGTGCCGAGACCGCGATGAAGAATGCACGACTGTGTACTCGATCTCCATCAATTCAAACCGATCTTGGATCAAGTGAAATGACATTTGACGAACCATCGTATTATATCTCTAGCCTAGATATTAGATTCATCCTATGTCATTTGAGTTATCGTACATATCTCAACCAATCGAGTCTGTTCCTGATTTTCACGCTCTATGCGCGAGTGTCGATAGGAGATTGGAGCGTATACACTATCTGCACTAGATAGAGTTACGCTCAGCTACGATGACATTATTCTGTATTGAAAGACGTATTTCCAGATAACTCTGTGTTGAAGATTTGATATTGAAACTCGTTCTTTCTTATACTAGCTCTGTATTTAAATTTACTCCACGTCTTTTTATCGAGTCTAACACTTATATCCTCAATAATATCTATCTCCTACTAAGCTGAGATTGACGCAGCGTCAAGGTGATTGTTTCACTTCGCTATCGTGGCACTGAGAGATTGATGGATTCTGTATATAGCGTATGTCAGATTCGAGTCCAAAGTGATAGATGTGCAGTCAATCTTGCAGAGGTTAGCTATGCTCTCAAGCGAGACTCGCAAGATATGTATGTGCTCTTTAGACATCGAAGGATAGACAACTTGACGTAAGTATAGAAGTACTCTCGTATGATATATTATATAGTAGTGAATATCGACTTGAGTTAGTCCTGTGGAATGTACGAGAACTATTCTGCATAGTTTTTTGCTTATTAGACGTAGTTAGTAAGTTACTATCACTATAATAGATATGTTTACTGATATTTTTGCTTGATAATGTGCTGACTATCTTGTTCGCGTAACGTCTCTTGAATGTTACAGCGATATGGCACGGTATGTGACTATGCTCGCATGCTTTCTGTTTTTCGCATGAAAATTTCAAGGAGAGTGGCACGGAACAGATTACCTTACGAGTTAGCCAGATTTGAAGTCGTATTCAGATCGCTTTTTTCAGATCGAAGAGAATCTTGATAAATCAAGGACGAAAATCATGTCTCGTACACATTACGCGTGACCCCAAGTTTTTTTCACATTATTACTCTTGTGCTGGGTATATTTTGGTATTTGAATGTACTGCTCTCTCTTTAGAATTGGAGTGAATTATTAATTGATGTTGAAACCTGTAATATCCATATTCTGTTGTCTTGTGAAACAAGACTTGATTCCTCAATTACTAATGAGGAGTGCTTATTGAGGATTATAAAGTTTTAGACTCTGATAGAAATGACCTGGTGGAGGTATAATTATATATATTCATGCAGTCTATAGTATTTAAGCAAAAAAACGGAGTTTCATATCACAATCTTCAATTATCTGCTGTATTGAAGATATGTCTCCCAAACAAAAAACATTTTTTATTAATCAATTGGTATAGACTCCAGATTCTCTTCGATATTCTCTTTGAGTAAAATAGAACTATTTTGAAATGTAGAGTAGATACAGTGATTATATTTTGCATTAGGAGATATGAATGTGATCTTGATCTAAAATACCATTGCATATCACACAAATCATTTACTCTCAATAGCTGAAGAACATGATCTAAACATTTGTCTGAAAAACAAACCAGAGTAAAGACTACATCATCTACTGATAGATTGCTACTGTTTTGTTCAAATCTAGAAAGATATTTATTGTAAGTAGCACCATATTGAAGTCTCAGTGATATTAATGGTATTGGTTCTGGCAGTGCGGCAATTCTAAGTTCTTATCAAAATCATAAATATATATTGAGTCGAATGTCAAGAAATTGAATCGAAGATGAATTTTTAAGAGTTTACAGCCAAGTCTGCCTGGGATGATGTTTTACACGAAACTCTGTAGAAAGTGCGTTATCATTTTATGGGAACAAATTCAATTCCATTTTTGAATAACATGTTCCACTTCGGAAAAAGACGCCAGTGAAACGAAAAGAGACTCCGTGGATGGAATCTTGAGGATAATGACTAAATAGGAAAGAACTCCAATGATAATGCTGAGCCAAAGATCTGGCCTCTGAACTTCATGAAAATATGTGATAGGAAACTTAGGAATAGATATGACAGCATGATCAGATTGCACAAACGTTTGTACGCTCATTAAAAAGTATTAATGATAATAAGTAACCTTTCTGGTTATCGAATCCTGCGATGTATTTACAAACAAAAAGAAAACAACTCTATTTCCAAAGTGTGTTGAATGCTCGAGGTAATGATTGATTACTGGTACCTTACAAAAATATTGCATCGTTTTTTTATATGAATACTTCACAATATTGCACAAAAACGCGGTAATGAATAATACAATTTTCGGTAATATATATGGCATCATTCATCGGTAAAGCTTGTCGGTGTTACAGTTTCGATGAAATTTCTTGATACGGCGATGTTTACAACACCGTTATCGAGCAGTACATTAAATTATATGAAGGCCACTGGTACTTGATCAATACCGACATAGCATTCTCAAAAATGGTCATTGGCTGTATTTTACAGCCCTTACACAATAATGAATCTATCTAAATGAACGGTATATACAAATGGTGAAATAGCGCGCTTCACACTTTAGACCAAGGGTGGAGATATACTGTAACGTGGCCAGATTACAGACCTATTTCCATGTTGCCGTACTTTCAAAGATTCCTCGAAAATGGTGTTTAATCAGACCGTGAATGCGTATTTAAGATGAAAATAACTTAGCGAAGTCCACACCAGCACGCGTTTTTACGACTAACATTCAACGTCAATGCTTCATCTAATGCTCCACTGAGATTTACAATGTGCGACTGACAATGGGTGTGTAGTAGGTGGATTATTGTCCTTTGGATTTGGAGCGAAAGCATTGTACCTGATCTCGCATGACCTTCTTTTAAGAAAGCTGGTCTATATGGTTTGATGCAGTTACTATCAATGGTTTCGTACTATCTGTACTTTGAGGAACAAATAACAACGTAACAGGTAGAGAGTCTCAAGTTGCCTTCCGTTATAATGGTGTTCACAGGAGACTACTTGGCCTTGTTGTTTATTTTGTTTGATGACTCTCGCTTCTCTCTCTCTCTCTCCCCTGTTTGTATTTGCTTCCAACCTCACACACTTTGACCTCTTGAATGAGGATCTATCCTTGATGCAAATTGGTTCCTTCCTCCTAAGTCCTTATTTCTATATGTTACCAACTGTAACTACTACTTACATAACTCGGCTCAACTAGGACGTTACTCTCTTCAATTGATGCTAATATATGCCATTGCCTCTACTAATCGAGGGGCCTCGATCAACTGGTCAATCATCTTGCCAGTAATATATACTTGGATCTATTACCTCTCTGCCACTGGACTACCATCACAATTGAAATTAAGGTATAAGGCGGTACGTAATTGCTTTTTAAGGCGGGCACAAGCGTTTTCATTGATAGACCAACTGGCTCTATTTCTATACCAACTCTTTAATCTCCAGCTCACATTGCTACTACTAGTCCTGCACCATTGACATGAACTGGCACAATTCGTTGCGCACTTAGAGCAGCATTACCAATTCACTTACATCATAGACAGGCTTGAGAATCGTCGTTTGCAAGTGATCCACGCTTTATTCGCAAACAGTGCTTCTAAACCCTGTTTGATCTGCTTGCCGATGCCTGGAAAAATTCTTTCCTCCCTAGATATTTAAACTTTTCATAATCTACCCTCGCAAGTTTGTGCTCACGCATTGAAAGGACCTCCTAATTTAGCTTTTCGAATTACGCACATGTCATAAGCTCTACTCGCCCCACCCTCAATTTCCTGAAAATAGTACCTATATTTGGATCAAGCAATCTTTTATCTCCCTACACAAGAAATCTCCGATTAATCAGATTGTAATCTATTTTTCTACACAAAGCAATTTCCAACTTTCCTTCCGTTAATCTCATATCCACTCTGCTTTAGTAACGTCCTATCGCCTGTTTTTTAGACTTTATATAAGTTCGTTATCAATGTAATGTTGTTCAACGACTTTTGGACTTTTTTTACTCCTCTCTTCTCCTTTTCGCCCCTTTACCCGCTTCCCCTATTGTCATCTCGTGTCATTTATTTTGTCGTGTCTTTGACTCTTTTTGCTACTTTGTTGTGCTGTTCTTGTTTGACTTTCGTTGATCTATTTTTGCATTGGTTTTCCGCTTGCTGAAAGCAGCCTCCGAGCTGACCTGCAGGTCTCTTTCACCGTTATTCAAATAATCATAAAACTCACTCCACACTCAACAGATGACAGCGATTGACCAACAATTCGGACAATGCTAGAGAATTACACCCGAACGGAATCTGGCATAACAGATCCATAGAGCAAAACAACCACAGCCCAATCTGTTAAAGTGGAGACGCATTGACCTCGATCACCTACATTAAACCCGTCGAACAGCGGCGCACGCCAGAGCGTGGCAGGGTTTGGCGCGCTCCTCGAATTTTCAAAAGACGAAATACCGGGTATGTCGCAGCCAATCGTAATTTGCGAATGAGGGAGGGTTTAATTTTGCCTATCGACACGTTGTTGCCCACCATTTCCTTTAAATTTCCCATCGGCACCCCTCTTCCTGGTCACAGAGGACAGTTTGAAAGATCTGGAGAGCATTCTAACACTTTCAGAAAGACGAGCTCATATTTATGACCATAACGGTTCGAGCGGTCTCCTTTTTCACTTGATCCATTGTCATCAAGTTTCACCGAAAGTTTTTTTATTTGCCGTATATTCATTTTTTTTCATTACATTGATGATGACGGCCCCAGCCTGGCGCGTAGCGATGATCCTTATCCGTGGTGTTTGTTGTCGCGCCGGCGGAGTAGCAGCTGAGTCCTGTGGAAGCCGTAGACGAACACATAAAATCCAAAGTTAGTTTCGCGTGGATATTTTTCCTATTTTTTTTTCAGCAAGCTTCGGCGGTCATTGTCACCACCTGAGACATAATAAAAACACCACATCAACCTTTGAGGAAAACTATTTTGGACTACGGTGAATGATCTAGGGCAGATCCTATCTTTAACCGTTAGCTAAAACATTCCGGCGGCGCCCGAGAATTTTGCGATTCACTATTCTCATTCTCCAAAATTCAGTCATTTCACCGAGGGTTCGTGTCATCCGAGACATTAAGAACTGCGTTTATTATATGTTGATTGCTTATGAGACGTTTGCGTTATGATAAACATGCCTTACATTTCCGTAAATGTCGTTTCGATGGTAGACCGGCAGTCGGCCGCTGTCTTTCCGAAGGACACGCCTACCTGCTCGTTGGTGAGGCGGTAGAACTACGCGTCCTGCTGTCGGCGATCTGATTGAAAGGTGAATGCCAGCTCATATGCAACTTAGAATCTCCACGTGCATAGACAGGCTACGACTTATAACGGAACTAGCACTAATAACCATGAATGATGGAACTCGTCTTTCCCAGATTTTTGATACATAGTGTTGCAATCCTGCTCAGAGTAGGCGACACCTACATGCGAGTATAGTTTTTAGTTCAATTACGAATTTTCCACAATCTTCTAGAGTATGATTACTTGTCACATTAGGCTTAAAGCAACATCACCTTTCCGAAATGATTATATATGATATCGCTTCGAATGCATCGCAGGCGCACTGATATCTCTATCATTTTAGCGAAACGTCGCCAGGCGGCCGAATTTTTATTCTTAATCAAGCTTTCTCACAAAATATATCGTTTAGCTGGTGAGCATATCAAGCATACTCTCATATATTGCTGATCTGTTATGAGAATTCGCGTCATGATACATGGTCTTTACGTAAGACGTCGTAGCTAACAAAGTGATCCTTACACATTGACATTGGAGGATGAGCGCCGCGCTGGGCGGTATTCGACAGAAGAACCATACTCGTCCGTTTGTGCGGCGCGCCAAGAACTGAGCCGTTCGTCGGTCTGTTGGAAGGTGCAGATCGCATTATCAGCAATTAGCACCTATCAGGGGCAGGCACGCGGACTGCTACAGATGTCTATGCACATGTACTGGGCACCATTGCGTCATTCCGTCCCGTACTCCTCCTTCATCGGCGTGGGGGGACCTCGGATTGTTCTTCTCCCCCCCCTCCATTGCTGAACTAGCCCGGGTGAGTCCACGGCATTTTCCGCCACGCTATGTGGACCGGGAACGTCGTATAGCCCCGATGTCCCCATGCATTTTTCGACTAGAACCGAGGCGCATATCATCCTACACTGTTTAGTGGACTGAGTGTTTCTGCATCGAGCGGACATCCAGCTAGTCTTAACATTTTTTGGCCGAAGGCCAATAATAGTTCATGCGCTCAATCACACACATCATCATTTTTAACTCGTGTCGCGACAATTTCAAGCAAAGGCACCATCTTTTCTTAAGGACATGCACCTGCCACCCCAGGAAGACCTTCTGGAAGTAGGAATCATTATAGAAGCAGTATTGCCAACTACTAGGCCCCGGTGAACGCTTATTTAAGTCTTCAATACACATGGACTCCCTACTTATGTTGACTGTATGATGCGTTTCCAGATTTCCAAGTTGCTCAACATTTACGTCAGCCAGGTTAACCCTAATAGTTCCGTCGGTTGTCTATATATCATTATCCTTACCAGTTGCATTTGATGCTGCACGGACCCCAGGTGTCGGTTTTTACCGAGGACGACGACTAACGTCCCCGACCGTGGTTCTGTGTTGAGGCCGGACCTAGCCGCTGCCTAGAAACTCCGGCAGCTGGGCAGTCTATTGCAGAGCTGTGAAGATGTCCCTCCCCCCACCCCCCCGCGCCAAAATAGGAATATCAGTTTATAGAACCGGATAGCACTCAATTAAAAACTTGCTCGAAAGCGCTGTAGTGTCTCTTAATTCGACATGTACACGTATAGATGTCTCTTGCGGACAGCTACACTTCTTTCAACCACCTTACTTTCCAAATTCAGCGCTAACAGTCCCGGGCGGTCACTACATAAATATTCGGCTTCGCCCTCTATTTAAACACGAACGTGTTTAAAAGTAATCATAATATTGTTTTCTTAAGCGTTACACTATTAGCATGCCCTAGCTAACTTTAACGAAAAATATTTTGGCCATTGCCCACTGCTTTATGTGTTTAGGAGTAAACGTTTCTATACACCCATCTTTGCTATCACTTTATCAATCTTCACGAGGCTAAACGTCGTGCGTCAATCCTTACAGTATCGCCGTGTCTATATTTAACGCAAACATAGTGGCACATCGTCCGGAGACTCCGCATATTCCGTCTGTATTTGCTGTAATCATTTTTCTAAAAACAAATGTAATGTTTCGGCATACAATTACTAGTATTCGTATCGGCTCGTCTCATATTTAGCATGACCGTTCGAACATGATGCAAGCTCCGCACTATGACGATGTTATCTTGTAATCAATGCTGCAACAAACAACGACTGCCAATACTGTGTTTCAGGCGCTAATGTCCGGTCTAATATGAAAACATTTCTTTTTTTCACTTTTTCACCATTTATGGTTACAAAACCTTTAGCACGTTCTTCAGCTAGATCCAGCGCTCAGATACAGCAGTGCACACCGAGACTGGAGGAGGGGTTGCCTGATTGACGATATCCGACACCGCACGGCAAGGAAGGTCGTGAACACCTTCAGACAGCAAAATCGCTATCTAGTCTTAAATTTGAAAGTGTTTAAGAATATATTTATGCCTG
>JZLH01S0505717.1:12241-22853 GCA_001188425.1 Eucidaris tribuloides
CCGTCACGTCCTTACCATTGACATTGATGTTGTGGCGGTGCTTGTTTCCGAAGAAGTAGTCATAGTGGTAGTTTGTGCGGAAGTGGAAGTAGAAGTTGTCATCTGTTGTACAGAAGGAGAGTAGATTCGGCAAGATTAAGACATATTTTAAGAAATGTACGTTAACGGCTGGATGAGCAGATAAATCAACCAACACGGGAAAATATGACAGTTTTATAGATTATCAGATAGAAACCTTTATTTACAGAGTTCATGTACATCTCATGGGATGGTAATGTCCTTACAGCGATCATTAATTCACATTATAAATTATCTTAAAAATCAAATCGATCCACAGGACGGGATACAATTTATAATGTTCCATTCATCCTCAACTAATACTCAACACCCTGGTTTAGTCATTATATGTTCCGTTTTCATGCAATGCAAATAATTTAAAGAAGAAATGATAAATTAAATTGCAGAAATAATTTGCACTTTAATTTCGACAATGTAAAGAAAAAAGTATCCAACTTAATATGTACTCCTCTAAATGGTTTTAAAAATTAAGGATACAAACTGCCGATAAATTTACCGCTGTTTATGTCTCACACATTCCCATCAAACCGATGACATCTCTCTTTGACGGGTCTGACAGGTCTCAACATGCACATCCCACTTTTGCATAACCATGGGGTACTAAAAGATTTTTTCTAATTATCCTCACCATTGACGTTAATGTTGAGGCGGTGCTTGTTTCCGATGGAGTAGCCTCATTGGTGGTTTGTGAGGCGGTAGAACTAGTTGTAGGGGTCTGTTGCAGGGTGGAGATGAAAACAGGTAAAGAGACAGTTAGATGTATGCTTGATTAACAAAACCTGCGCGTGATGTACTGGACTCAAAGTTATCCAAATGTACTGTTGTCAGCAGATTTAAAGTGATAGGCTAACATTGTGGAGCTTCAGTTTTTAAAAAATGTCAAACTTTGATATCTTAGCTACATATTAGTGTTCAAATAGGACAGTAACACCCTAGAAACAAAAGTTGGAATAGTATTGCTCAAAGGTGAGCTTGAATAAGCATTTCTACTTCGGTGGTTATAAATAGCCTAGATCTGCACACAGTAGTTTATGAGTAGAATGGGCAGGTGAATCCGGTCAATTTGAATGCTTCTAGATTTCACTCTTTAAAGCACTAAATCATCATTTTGAACGCAATTTTTCAGGCTTTTTTTTTAGACCTTTTCAAATCACTTTGAGCGTGGAGGATTATGTAGTCTCCTTGTTTTAAATGTGGTAAATGTTAGCCTGTGGCTATAAATAAACTCTGTTTGTGCTTGTCGTAATTATCCTAAGTCACCCATTCGCTGTGATCACAGGGAAATGAGGACATGCTCCCTCGATTTTTGAACAATATATAGTTTGGAAATCTGAGTTTGATAGATTATTTCTCCCTTTTCGTAGTAGTAATCAATTCACGCTTGGTCACCATCAGGAGATTATTTGATTTTCTTTAGAGGATACCCTATTTTTATGATTATTCCATCGGGAAAAAGGCAGTACTTGAAATGTGGGATAAATTTGAAAAGCTGCAAAATGACGGTTGTCATTAAGACCAAAAAGAACATGATCATTGTATGAGTTATTGCTTTGTTCTCAGTCATAATGTCAACTTTAAAATGAGCCCCTGCTCTCAAATGTTATGACTTTGAATTAAGACTTTGCAAAATGTCCGAAGTTCGAAAGCACCTTATTTCTTTTTCCGTGTCATGAGTGGTTTTCCAATGTCTTTTGGTCATTGTGCATTGTAAACGCATATATCATGGATTCAAACAAACGGTGCATAAACAAGCAAGCGAAGCAAGCAAGCACAAACAACAAACAAACAAACACATGTATGGCATATAAAACAGAACTCAAACCATTCAGTCTAATGTCATAAACAAAATAGTTCCAAGGGTTCTTTGAAACTGAACATTCATGTCTGACAGCTGAGGACAAAAGACATAACTCCATACAAACAACACGTTCTTGTTGCTCTGATGACCACAGTCATTTGCAGCTATTCAATTTACTTATCCCATATTTTCAAATTCTGCCCTTCCCCGAGCATAACACAAGTAGGATATAATCCTGATGGAGATTAATAATCTTTCTGCTGGTCCAAGCACGCATTAATTCTACTACAAGAGGGGAGAAATAATCGATAATTTTGGTATCTAAAAACTGTTAAGTTATCAAATTGTTCATGCACGGGGATTTAAATATTTCCACTTTTAGCAATGACAATAATTTATGACACGATCTTGTTTCCGTCGCGAGGTTGTAACTATTTCCCCTCGGCGTTGCGTCACCCCACCCCCTCCCCACCTCCCCAAATGAAATTGCTGCTACTGATCCTTACCGTTGACATGTGCTGAGGCGTGCTTGTGCCGACCGGTAGCCATAGGGTGGTGTGTGGTGGTAGTAGAACTAATACTTGGGGTCTGTTGCAGAGGTGATGAGGATATCGGTACAGATTAATCAAAGTAAGGACATTTATGATTTGGTGAACAGATCAATCAAGGAAACAGGGCATTTGTCATAGTTGAAGAGATAGTACGAGGACAAATTGACATTCGACATTCCAGCTAAAAAATAGATAAATTTTCAGATAGAATCGCAATTTATAGCTTCTTCTAACGGACTACATTAAAGTTCCTTGATCCAAATGCTACTTTTTTCGTCGCAGTTTAACGAAAGTTTATGCTATCCTCACTATTGACATTTATTCTAGAGGCGGTTTTGTAGCCGTTGCAGCATATGTGGTGATTTGTGCGGTAGGTAAACTAGAACTTGCTGTTAACAAAACAGCTAGATCAAACAGATCAAACAGCTAGAGAGAAAAATTAGCGAGATGAGAAACTTCAAGACGAACAGGAACAGTATACAAGAAGAACTGTTTCGATATAGTGTGTGCCGAGAACGCGGATGAGAATGCGACGATGTCGTACTCGATCTCATCAATTCAAACTCGATCTTGGAATCAACGTGGTAAAGTGACATCGACAGAACCATCGTATTATATCTCTAGCCTAGATATTAGATTCATCCTATGTCATTTGAGTTATCGTACATATCTCAACCAATCGAGTCTGTTCCTGATTTTCACGCTCTATGCGCGAGTGTCGATAGGAGATTGGAGCGTATACACTATCTGCACTAGATAGAGTTACGCTCAGCTACGATGACATTATTCTGTATTGAAAGACGTATTTCCAGATAACTCTGTGTTGAAGATTTGATATTGAAACTCGTTCTTTCTTATACTAGCTCTGTATTTAAATTTACTCCACGTCTTTTTATCGAGTCTAACACTTATATCCTCAATAATATCTATCTCCTACTAAGCTGAGATTGACGCAGCGTCAAGGTGATTGTTTCACTTCGCTATCGTGGCACTGAGAGATTGATGGATTCTGTATATAGCGTATGTCAGATTCGAGTCCAAAGTGATAGATGTGCAGTCAATCTTGCAGAGGTTAGCTATGCTCTCAAGCGAGACTCGCAAGATATGTATGTGCTCTTTAGACATCGAAGGATAGACAACTTGACGTAAGTATAGAAGTACTCTCGTATGATATATTATATAGTAGTGAATATCGACTTGAGTTAGTCCTGTGGAATGTACGAGAACTATTCTGCATAGTTTTTTGCTTATTAGACGTAGTTAGTAAGTTACTATCACTATAATAGATATGTTTACTGATATTTTTGCTTGATAATGTGCTGACTATCTTGTTCGCGTAACGTCTCTTGAATGTTACAGCGATATGGCACGGTATGTGACTATGCTCGCATGCTTTCTGTTTTTCGCATGAAAATTTCAAGGAGAGTGGCACGGAACAGATTACCTTACGAGTTAGCCAGATTTGAAGTCGTATTCAGATCGCTTTTTTCAGATCGAAGAGAATCTTGATAAATCAAGGATCGAAAATCATGTCTCGTACACATTACCGTGACCCCAAGTTTTTTTCACATATTACTCTTGTGTGGGATATTTTGGTTATTTGAATGTGACTGCTCTTCTTTAGAATTGGATGAATTAATTGATGTTGATACTGTATTATCCTAATTCTGTTGTCTTTGTGAACACAAGACTTGATTCCTCAAGTACTATGAGGAGGTGCTTATTGAGGATATAAAGTTGTTAGACTCTGATAGAATAGACCGTGGTGGAGTATATTATATATATTCATGAGTCTATAGTATTTAAGCAAAAAACGGGTTTCATATCCAATCTTCAATTATCTGTGTATTGAAATTGTCTCCCAAACAAAAAAAACATTTTTTATTAATCAATTGGTATAGCCTCCAGACTTCTCTTCGAATTCTCTTTGAGTAAAATAGAACATATTTTGAAAATGTAGAGTAAGATAACAGTTGATTATATTTTGCTAGGAGATATGATGTGCATACTTGTTAAAATACCTTGCATATCACACAAATCATTTACTCGTCATATCGGCTGAAGAACATGATCTAAAACAATTTGTTGAAAAACAACCGCAGTAACACCTACATCTCTACATGATGAGATGCTTACTGTTTTGTTCAATCTAGAAAGAATTTATTGTAAGTAGCCACCTATTGAGTCTCAGTGATCATTAATGGTATTGCTGTCATGGCAGTGCTGGCAATTCTAAGTTCCTTATACAAATCATAAATATATATTTGTCGAAATGTCAGAAATTGACGAAGATGAATTTTTAAGAGTTTACGCAAGTCTGCCTGGGATTGATGTTTTACACGAAACTCTGTAGAAAGTGCGTTATCATTTATGCGGGAACAAAGATTCAATTCCATTTGTTGAAAACATGTTCCACTTCGGAAAAAGACGCAGTGAAACGAAAGGCACTCCCGTGGTGAATGAGGATAATGACTAAAATAGGAAAGAACCAAATGGATAATGCTGAGCCAAAGAGTCTGGCTCTGAACTCATGAAATATGTGATAGGAAACTTAGGATAGATATGACAGCATGATCAGATTAGACAAACGTTTGTACGTCTTAAAAAGTATTAATGATAATAAGGTAACCCTTTCTGCCGTTATCGAATCCTGCGTGTGATTTACAAAAAAAAGAAAACACGTCTATTTCCAAGTTGTGAAGTCGAGGTAATGATTTATTACATGGTTCTGTTACAAAAATATTGCATCTTTTTTTAATGATACTTCACGAATATTGCACATAATAAACGCGGTAACGAAAATACAATTTCGGTAATATCGATATGGCATCAATTCATCGTAAAAGCTTTGTCGTGTGTTACATTTCATGAAATTTCTTGATCGGCGATGATTTACAACACGCATATCGAGCAGTACATAAATTATAGAAGGCCACGCGTACTTGATCAAATCCGACATGCATTCTCAAAACTGTCTATGGCTGTATTTTACAGCCTTACACACATAATGAATCTATCTTAAATGAACCGCGTACTATACCAAATGCGTGAACATAGCGCGCCTTCACACCTTATGACATAGGGTGGAGATACTACGAACGTGGCCAGATTACAGACTATTTCCAGTTGCCTACTTTCAAGATCCTCGAAAAATGGTGTTTTAATCAGATGTGAATGGTATTTAAATGTAAAATAACTTAGCAAGTCCACACCAGGCACGGTTTTAGACCTAAACATTCAACGTCAACTGCTCTCATCAATGCTCACATGAGATTTTACAATGTGCGACGACAATGTGCGCGCGTGAGTGAGCTGCGGAATTGTCCTTTGGATTTGGAGCAGAAATTGCATTGTACCTGATCTCGCGATGACCTTCTTTTAAAGAAAGCTGGTCTATTATGGTTTGATGCAGTTCTATTAATGGTTCGTACTATCTGTACTTATGATGGAAACAAATTAACAACGTAACAGGTAGAGAGTCTCAAGTTGCCTTCCGTTATAATGGTGTTCACAGGAGACTACTTGGCCTTGTTGTTTATTTTGTTTGATGACTCTCGCTTCTCTCTCTCTCTCTCCCCTGTTTGTATTTGCTTCCAACCTCACACACTTTGACCTCTTGAATGAGGATCTATCCTTGATGCAAATTGGTTCCTTCCTCCTAAGTCCTTATTTCTATATGTTACCAACTGTAACTACTACTTACATAACTCGGCTCAACTAGGACGTTACTCTCTTCAATTGATGCTAATATATGCCATTGCCTCTACTAATCGAGGGGCCTCGATCAACTGGTCAATCATCTTGCCAGTAATATATACTTGGATCTATTACCTCTCTGCCACTGGACTACCATCACAATTGAAATTAAGGTATAAGGCGGTACGTAATTGCTTTTTAAGGCGGGCACAAGCGTTTTCATTGATAGACCAACTGGCTCTATTTCTATACCAACTCTTTAATCTCCAGCTCACATTGCTACTACTAGTCCTGCACCATTGACATGAACTGGCACAATTCGTTGCGCACTTAGAGCAGCATTACCAATTCACTTACATCATAGACAGGCTTGAGAATCGTCGTTTGCAAGTGATCCACGCTTTATTCGCAAACAGTGCTTCTAAACCCTGTTTGATCTGCTTGCCGATGCCTGGAAAAATTCTTTCCTCCCTAGATATTTAAACTTTTCATAATCTACCCTCGCAAGTTTGTGCTCACGCATTGAAAGGACCTCCTAATTTAGCTTTTCGAATTACGCACATGTCATAAGCTCTACTCGCCCCACCCTCAATTTCCTGAAAATAGTACCTATATTTGGATCAAGCAATCTTTTATCTCCCTACACAAGAAATCTCCGATTAATCAGATTGTAATCTATTTTTCTACACAAAGCAATTTCCAACTTTCCTTCCGTTAATCTCATATCCACTCTGCTTTAGTAACGTCCTATCGCCTGTTTTTTAGACTTTATATAAGTTCGTTATCAATGTAATGTTGTTCAACGACTTTTGGACTTTTTTTACTCCTCTCTTCTCCTTTTCGCCCCTTTACCCGCTTCCCCTATTGTCATCTCGTGTCATTTATTTTGTCGTGTCTTTGACTCTTTTTGCTACTTTGTTGTGCTGTTCTTGTTTGACTTTCGTTGATCTATTTTTGCATTGGTTTTCCGCTTGCTGAAAGCAGCCTCCGAGCTGACCTGCAGGTCTCTTTCACCGTTATTCAAATAATCATAAAACTCACTCCACACTCAACAGATGACAGCGATTGACCAACAATTCGGACAATGCTAGAGAATTACACCCGAACGGAATCTGGCATAACAGATCCATAGAGCAAAACAACCACAGCCCAATCTGTTAAAGTGGAGACGCATTGACCTCGATCACCTACATTAAACCCGTCGAACAGCGGCGCACGCCAGAGCGTGGCAGGGTTTGGCGCGCTCCTCGAATTTTCAAAAGACGAAATACCGGGTATGTCGCAGCCAATCGTAATTTGCGAATGAGGGAGGGTTTAATTTTGCCTATCGACACGTTGTTGCCCACCATTTCCTTTAAATTTCCCATCGGCACCCCTCTTCCTGGTCACAGAGGACAGTTTGAAAGATCTGGAGAGCATTCTAACACTTTCAGAAAGACGAGCTCATATTTATGACCATAACGGTTCGAGCGGTCTCCTTTTTCACTTGATCCATTGTCATCAAGTTTCACCGAAAGTTTTTTTATTTGCCGTATATTCATTTTTTTTCATTACATTGATGATGACGGCCCCAGCCTGGCGCGTAGCGATGATCCTTATCCGTGGTGTTTGTTGTCGCGCCGGCGGAGTAGCAGCTGAGTCCTGTGGAAGCCGTAGACGAACACATAAAATCCAAAGTTAGTTTCGCGTGGATATTTTTCCTATTTTTTTTTCAGCAAGCTTCGGCGGTCATTGTCACCACCTGAGACATAATAAAAACACCACATCAACCTTTGAGGAAAACTATTTTGGACTACGGTGAATGATCTAGGGCAGATCCTATCTTTAACCGTTAGCTAAAACATTCCGGCGGCGCCCGAGAATTTTGCGATTCACTATTCTCATTCTCCAAAATTCAGTCATTTCACCGAGGGTTCGTGTCATCCGAGACATTAAGAACTGCGTTTATTATATGTTGATTGCTTATGAGACGTTTGCGTTATGATAAACATGCCTTACATTTCCGTAAATGTCGTTTCGATGGTAGACCGGCAGTCGGCCGCTGTCTTTCCGAAGGACACGCCTACCTGCTCGTTGGTGAGGCGGTAGAACTACGCGTCCTGCTGTCGGCGATCTGATTGAAAGGTGAATGCCAGCTCATATGCAACTTAGAATCTCCACGTGCATAGACAGGCTACGACTTATAACGGAACTAGCACTAATAACCATGAATGATGGAACTCGTCTTTCCCAGATTTTTGATACATAGTGTTGCAATCCTGCTCAGAGTAGGCGACACCTACATGCGAGTATAGTTTTTAGTTCAATTACGAATTTTCCACAATCTTCTAGAGTATGATTACTTGTCACATTAGGCTTAAAGCAACATCACCTTTCCGAAATGATTATATATGATATCGCTTCGAATGCATCGCAGGCGCACTGATATCTCTATCATTTTAGCGAAACGTCGCCAGGCGGCCGAATTTTTATTCTTAATCAAGCTTTCTCACAAAATATATCGTTTAGCTGGTGAGCATATCAAGCATACTCTCATATATTGCTGATCTGTTATGAGAATTCGCGTCATGATACATGGTCTTTACGTAAGACGTCGTAGCTAACAAAGTGATCCTTACACATTGACATTGGAGGATGAGCGCCGCGCTGGGCGGTATTCGACAGAAGAACCATACTCGTCCGTTTGTGCGGCGCGCCAAGAACTGAGCCGTTCGTCGGTCTGTTGGAAGGTGCAGATCGCATTATCAGCAATTAGCACCTATCAGGGGCAGGCACGCGGACTGCTACAGATGTCTATGCACATGTACTGGGCACCATTGCGTCATTCCGTCCCGTACTCCTCCTTCATCGGCGTGGGGGGACCTCGGATTGTTCTTCTCCCCCCCCTCCATTGCTGAACTAGCCCGGGTGAGTCCACGGCATTTTCCGCCACGCTATGTGGACCGGGAACGTCGTATAGCCCCGATGTCCCCATGCATTTTTCGACTAGAACCGAGGCGCATATCATCCTACACTGTTTAGTGGACTGAGTGTTTCTGCATCGAGCGGACATCCAGCTAGTCTTAACATTTTTTGGCCGAAGGCCAATAATAGTTCATGCGCTCAATCACACACATCATCATTTTTAACTCGTGTCGCGACAATTTCAAGCAAAGGCACCATCTTTTCTTAAGGACATGCACCTGCCACCCCAGGAAGACCTTCTGGAAGTAGGAATCATTATAGAAGCAGTATTGCCAACTACTAGGCCCCGGTGAACGCTTATTTAAGTCTTCAATACACATGGACTCCCTACTTATGTTGACTGTATGATGCGTTTCCAGATTTCCAAGTTGCTCAACATTTACGTCAGCCAGGTTAACCCTAATAGTTCCGTCGGTTGTCTATATATCATTATCCTTACCAGTTGCATTTGATGCTGCACGGACCCCAGGTGTCGGTTTTTACCGAGGACGACGACTAACGTCCCCGACCGTGGTTCTGTGTTGAGGCCGGACCTAGCCGCTGCCTAGAAACTCCGGCAGCTGGGCAGTCTATTGCAGAGCTGTGAAGATGTCCCTCCCCCCACCCCCCCGCGCCAAAATAGGAATATCAGTTTATAGAACCGGATAGCACTCAATTAAAAACTTGCTCGAAAGCGCTGTAGTGTCTCTTAATTCGACATGTACACGTATAGATGTCTCTTGCGGACAGCTACACTTCTTTCAACCACCTTACTTTCCAAATTCAGCGCTAACAGTCCCGGGCGGTCACTACATAAATATTCGGCTTCGCCCTCTATTTAAACACGAACGTGTTTAAAAGTAATCATAATATTGTTTTCTTAAGCGTTACACTATTAGCATGCCCTAGCTAACTTTAACGAAAAATATTTTGGCCATTGCCCACTGCTTTATGTGTTTAGGAGTAAACGTTTCTATACACCCATCTTTGCTATCACTTTATCAATCTTCACGAGGCTAAACGTCGTGCGTCAATCCTTACAGTATCGCCGTGTCTATATTTAACGCAAACATAGTGGCACATCGTCCGGAGACTCCGCATATTCCGTCTGTATTTGCTGTAATCATTTTTCTAAAAACAAATGTAATGTTTCGGCATACAATTACTAGTATTCGTATCGGCTCGTCTCATATTTAGCATGACCGTTCGAACATGATGCAAGCTCCGCACTATGACGATGTTATCTTGTAATCAATGCTGCAACAAACAACGACTGCCAATACTGTGTTTCAGGCGCTAATGTCCGGTCTAATATGAAAACATTTCTTTTTTTCACTTTTTCACCATTTATGGTTACAAAACCTTTAGCACGTTCTTCAGCTAGATCCAGCGCTCAGATACAGCAGTGCACACCGAGACTGGAGGAGGGGTTGCCTGATTGACGATATCCGACACCGCACGGCAAGGAAGGTCGTGAACACCTTCAGACAGCAAAATCGCTATCTAGTCTTAAATTTGAAAGTGTTTAAGAATATATTTATGCCTG
>JZLH01S0505717.1:24756-45214 GCA_001188425.1 Eucidaris tribuloides
TAATTTCACTTGTGATCGCAGGTGATGGTACGATCGAAAAATAGTTTTCAAACCGGTTTGAAAACTGGCTACGATCAAATTGATCGTAAAGAGGTGGCAAGCAATCGCCAGTGATCGTGCGGCATCGTGCCATCACCGTACGATGATCGTGCACTAAACGCACTTCAAAGAGCGAATTTGCATAGATACGAGAAGTGGTAAACTGATGCGGGTAGACGCACGACAAATGGTAGCTCATTGTACGATCGTGATCCTGACTTGCGAATACCTGGAATGTGATTAATGCATTTTTTTCGGTGAATATGTGTGTTGCTATTTAATAAAGTGAATGTCATTCTCTGGATCAAGTCCGAATGAACTTCAACATCGTCATGCTGCATCTTCGACTTCGACGTAGGCTTCTTTCTATTTCCTGCGCTACAGGCTTCGCCCTCTCCTGAGCTTTCTTGGAGCCATGTCCGAATTATACTGTACATGTAATGACGAGTACATGTGGTTTCTCTGAACATTAGTGGTGCATGTCAAAAGGAACACTATTTATAAAGCAACGGAATAATTGAACGTAAATAAATATTTCTTTGTTGAGGTTGTTAAAAAGCATTCCATTTCACCTTTTTCACAACGCATAATTTGCATATCGAAATGCCAACCGCAGCCACATTTGAAACCAGTGAACGCCGACGTTCGTACGATGAGCAAAGTAATCGTACGAATACTGCCACTAGTCGAGCTATAATCGCCCGTTGTGTACCATTAGCCGTAGGTAATCGCACAAAGGCCACCACTTGCGCAGGTGATCGCACGACTGTCTGCGACTGTCTCAGGTGATCGTGCAACTAGTGGTGCGATCAGCGATTGGTATTCGTGCGAATTACCTACGACAAGTGGCAAACAGGTCGTACAAGTGTGACCATACAACACAAATCGTGCGAGTTACTTGCGACCTGGCCTGCGAGGCCCTTGTCGTACGATTCATTGATGCACGTAGTCGAACTGGCTAGTGTGACCAAGGCCGCTTACGGCTGGATGAGCAGACAAATTCAACCAACACGGGAAAATTATGACAGATTCATAGATTAATCAGATAGAAACTTTATTACAAGTTCATGTACATCTCATGGATGGTAATGTCCTTACAGCGATCACTAATTCACATTATAAATTATCTTAAAATCAATCGATCAAGGACGGGATAAATTTATAATGTTCCATTCATCCTCAACTAATAATCAACACCCTGGTTTAGTCATTATATGTTCCGTTTTCATGCAATGCAAAATAATTTTAAAAGAAAAATGATAAATTAAATTGCAGAATAATTTGCACTTTAATTTCGACATTGTAAGAAAAAAATATCCAACTTAATATGTACTCCTCTAAATGGTTTTAAAAATTAAGGATACAAACTGCCGATAAATTTACCGCTGTTTATGTCTCACACATTCCCATCAAAACCGATGACATCTCTCTTTGACGGTCTGACAGGTCTCAACATGCACATCCCCACTGCATAACCATGGGGTACTAAAAGATTTTTTCTAATTATCCTCACCATGACTTAATGTTGAGGCGGTGCTTGTTTCGATGGAGTAGCCTCATTGGTTGTTTGTGAGGCGGTTAAACTAGTTGTAGGGGTCTGTGCAGGGGGGAGATGAAAACAGGTAAGAGGACAGTTAGATGTATGGCTTTGATTAACAAACCTGCGCGTGATGTACTGGACTCAAAGTTATCAAATGTTACTTGTTTTGTCAGCAGATTTAAGTGCTAGGCTAACATTGTGGGAGCTTCATTTTTTAAAAAATTGTCAACTTGCTAATAATCTTATGCTACATATTAGTGCTTCAAATTAGACAAGTAAACACCCTAGAATACAAAAGTTTGGAAAGTTATGCTGCAAAGGTATGCATGAATAAGCAATTTCTACTTCGGTGGATTATAAAATAGCCTAGATCTGCACACAGTAAGTTTATGGGAGTAAATGGGCAGGTGAATCCGGTCAATTTGAATGCTTCTAGATTTTCACTCTTTTAAAGCACTAAATCATCATTTTGAAACGCAATTTTTTCAGGGCTTTATTTTTTAGACCTTTTCAAAATCACTTTGAGCGTGGAGGATTATGTAGCTCTCATTGTTTTAAATGTGGTAAATGTTAGCCTGTGGCTATAAATAAAACTCTGTTTGTGCTTGTCGTAATTATCCTAAGTCACCATTCGTGGTGATCACAGGGAAATGAAGGACATGCTCCCCCTCGATTTTTGAACATATATATAAGTTTGGAAATCTGAGTTTGATAGATTATTTCTCCCTTTTCGTAGTAGTAATCAATTCACGCTTGGTACCACCATCAGGAAGATTATTTGATTTTCTTTAAGAGGATACCCTATTTTTTATGATTATTCCATCGGGAAAAAGGCAGTACTTGAAAATGTGGGATAAATTTGAAAAGCTGCAAAATGACCGGTTGTCATAAAGAGCCAAAAAAGAACATGATCCATTGTATGGAGTTATGCCTTTTGTTCTCAGTCATAAATGTCAACTTTAAAATGAGCCCCTGCCTCTACAAATGTTATGACTTTGAGATTAAAGACTTTGCAAAATGTCCGAAGTTCGGAAAGCCACCTTATTTCTTATTTTCCTGTTCATGAGTGAGTTTTCCAATGTCTTTTGGTCATTGTGCATTGTAACACGAATATTATCATGGATTCAAACAAACGTGTGCATAAACAAGCAAGCAAGCAAGCAAGCAAACAAACAAACAAACAAACCAAACACATGTATGGGCATATAAAAACAGAACTCAAACCATTCAGTCTTAATGTCATAAACAAAATAGTGCCAAGGGTTCCTTTTGAAACTGACATTCATGTCTGACCAGCTGAGGACAAAAGACATAACTCCATACAAAACAACACGTTCCTTGTTGACTCTTGATGACCACCAGTCATTTTGCAGCTATTCAATTTACTTTTTATCCCATATTTTCAAATTCTGCCCCTTCCCCGATAGCATAATCACACCAAGTAGGATATAATCCTGATGGAGATTAAATAATCTTTCTGCTGGTACCAAGCACGCATTAATTCCTACTACAAGAGGGGAGAAATAATCGATAGATTTTGGTATCTAAAAACCTGTTAAGTTATCAAATATTGTTCATGCACGGGGGATTTAAATATTTCCACTTTTAGCAATGACAATAATTTATGACACGATCTTGTTTCCGCGCGAGGTTGTAACTATTTCCCCTTCGGCGTTGCCGTCACCCCCACCCCCTCCCCCACCTCCCCCAAATGAAATTGCTGCTACTGATCCTTACCGTTGACATTGATGCTGAGGCGGTGCTTGTGCCCGACGCGGTAGCCATAGGGGTGGTTTGTGTGGTGGTAGTAGAACTAATACTTGGGGTCTGTTGCAGAGGTGATGAGGATATCGGTACAGATTAATACAAATGTAAGGACATTTATGATTTGGTGAACAGATCAATCAAGATGAAACAGGGACATTTGTTTCATAGTTGAAGAGATAGTACGAGGACAAATTGACATTCGACATTTCCAGCTAAAAAGATAAGATAAATTTTCAGATAGAATCAGCAATTTATAGCTTCTTTCTAACGGACTACATTAAAAGTTCCTTGATCCAAATGCTACTTTTTCGTCCGCAGGTTTAACGAAAAGTTTATGCTATCCTCACTATTGACATTTATTCTGAGGCGGTGTTTGTAGCCGTTGAAGCAGTCATAGTGGTGATTTGTGCGGTAGTAAAACTAGAACTTGTCTGTTACAAACAGCTAGATCAAACAGATCAAACAGCTAGAGAAAAAACTTAGCGAGAGTGAGAAACTTCAAGACGAACAGGAACAGTATACAAGAAGAAACTGTCTTCGAATATATGGTGTGCCCGAGAACGCGGATGAGAATAGCGACGATGTCGTACTCGATCTCATCAATTCAAAACTCGATCTTGGAATCAACGTGGGTGAAAGTGACATCGACAGAACTCATCGTATTTCACCTAGACGACCTCCAGCTGGGAGAACTGACCAACCTCGAGCGCTGATAGTCAAGTTTGCGCGATATAACATCCGACAGAAAGTCTACGCAGCACGAACCAAACTGAAAAGAACTCCGATATATATATTCGCGAGGATCTGACAGCGTCAAGGCAAGGACTTGTTCGTGAGACACTGAGGTGTGGATCGATAAGCAAAGTGTGGACAAATGATGGGAGAATTCGTGCTCTCACGACGGACTAGAAGGTTGTGGACATTAGACATCGAGGAGATTTAGACAAGCTGTGACGTTAAGTATAGAAGTACTCTCCTTGATATATTATGTAGTAATTTCGTATAAATGGTGACGAGATTTCCATGTTTATCGTGTAATAAACAGGTAAAGTCTAACCAAAATGCTATGTTATGTATTTCTTGCTTGAAATGGGCACACTTATCTTGTTCCGGTGCCTCTCTTGAAATTTTCAATGCGAATACAGACTGGATATGCGATGTTTGTTTACTTAACGAGTTACCCAAGAATATTGATCTATCAGATGCTTATGAGGATATTGATAAATCAAACGAAAATCACTTGTCTCGTACACATTACCGTGACCCCCAAGTTATTTTTCAACATATTAACTCTTGTGTGGGTATTAATTTTGGTCATTTGAATGTATGCTCTCTCTTTAAGAATTTGGATGAAATTAAACTGATGTTGAATACCTGTAATATCCATATTCTTTGTCTTTGTGAAACAAGACTTGATTCCTCAATTACTAATGAGGAGGTGCTTATTGAGGGATATAAAGTTGTTAGACTCGATAGAAATAGACGTGGTGGAGGTATAATTATATATATTCATGAGTCTATAGTATTTAAGCAAAGAACGGAGTTTTCATATCACAATCTTCAACTATTGTGTATTGAAATATGTCTCCCAAAACAAAAAACATTTTTATTAATCAATTGGTATAGACCTCCAGATTCTCCTATCGATCTCTTTGAGAAAATAGAACATATTTTTGAAAATGTAGAAGTAAATAACATTGATTATATTTTCTTAGGAGATATGAACTGTGATCTTGATAAAATACCATTAGCATATCACACAAATCATTTACTCCGAATAGCTGAAGAACATGATCTAAAACAATTTGTTGAAAAACCAACCAGAGTAACACCTACAACATCTACATTGATAGATGTACTGTTTTGTTCAAATCATAGAAAGATATTTTATTGTGAAGTAGCACCTTTGAGTCTCAGTGATCATTATATGGTATTGGCTTCATGGGGCAATTCTAAGTCTCCTATACAAAATCATAAATATATATTGAGTCGAAATGTCAAGAAATTGAACGAAGATGAATTTTTAAGAGATTTACAGCAAGTCTCCTGGGATGATGTTTTACACGAAACTCATGTAGAAAGTGCGTATCATTTATGGGAAACAAAATTCAATTCCATTTTGAATAAACATGTTCCACTTCGAAAAAGACGCGTGAAACGAAAAGAGACTCCGTGGATGAATGCTGAGATAATGACTAAAATAAGGGAAAGAGACCAAATGAAAATGCGAGCCAAAGAATCTGGCTCTGAAACTCAATGGAATATGTATAGGAAACTTAGGAATAGATTGACGGCCATGATCAGATTAGCCAAACGTTTGTACGTCTCTAAAAGTATTAATGATAATAAAGGTAACCCTTCTGGTCTATGGAAATCACTGCGATGTATTTTACCAAACAAAAAGAAAACAACGTCTATTTCCAAGTTGGTGAACTCGGGTAATGATATTACTGGTTACAAAAATATTGCATCTTTTTTTAATGAATACTTCACGAATATTGCACATAAACGCGAAGAAAATACAATGTTCGGTAATAATATGGATCAATTCATGCGTAAAGCTTTGTCGGTGTTTACATTTCATGAAATTTCTCGATCGGATGTTTACAAACACGTTCGAGCAGTACCATTAAATATAAAGGCCACTGGACTTGATCAAATCCCGACATGCATTCTCAAAATGTCTATTGGCTGTATTTTACAGCCCCTTACACACATAATGAATCTATCCTTAAATGAAGGTACTATACCAAATGCGTGGAAATTAGCGCGTATCACACCTTTAGACAAGGGTGGAGATACTACGAACGTGGCCAATTACAGACCTATTTCCATTTTGCCCGTACTTTCAAAGATCCTCGAAAAAATGGTGTTTAATCAGGTGAATGCGTATTTAAATGAAAATAACTTGCTAAGTCCACACCAGCACGGTTTTAGACCTAAACATTCAACGTCAACTGCTCTCATCAATCTCACTGAAGATTTACAATGTGCGATTGACAATGGGTACGTTGTGGGATTAGTCTCTTTGGATTTGGAGAAAGCATTCGACCTGATCTCGCATGACCTTCTTTTAAGAAAGCTGGTCTATTATGGTTTTGATGCAAGTGTTATCAAATGGTTTCGTAACTATCTGACTTTGAGGAAACAAATAACAACGATAAACGGTAACGAGTCCTCAAGTTGCTCCGTTAATAATGGTGTTCCACAAGGAAGCATACTTGGACCATTGTTGTTTATTTTGTTCTTGAATGACCTCTCGAAAGTTGTTAAGAAATGTTCTGTGTCACTGTATGCAGATGACACTTGTTTGTATTTTGCTTCCAAAACCTCACAAGATTTGGAAACTGTTTTGAATGAGGATCTATCCTTGATGGCAAATTGGTTTTCTCATAATCACTTAATTCTAAATGTTAAAAAATGTAAATATATTATCATAGGTCCAACTAGGAAGTTACATAATTTCATTGATGTAAATATATGCATTGATAATACTCAACTAGAGAGGGTCGATCAATGTAAATATCTTGGCGTTATTCTTGATTGTAATTTGACATGGAATCAACAGATTGAAAATGTAAGGATTAAAGCGGTACGTAATTTGCATTTGTTAAGGCGAGCAAGGTTTTACATTGATAGACCAACTGCTCTACTTTTATACCAAACTCTAATTCAAAGTCACTTTGACTATTGTTGCACCACTTGGATGAATGGACATGTTGTGCACTTGAGAAGATTACAAATAATACAAAATAGAGCTCTGAGAATCGTTTTGCAAGTTGATAACCGTTTTAATCGCCAAACACTGTATAACACACTGGATATTGATTGCCTTTCCGATCGCTGGAAAAAAACATTCTTTACTCCTGATATTTAAACTTCTCAATAATCTACTACCGCAAAGTTTGTGCTCACGCATTGAAAGGAAACAATCTCATTATAGTTTTCGAAATTACGCCAATGTCATAAATCTACCTCGCCCACACTCAAATTTCCTGAAAAATAGTACCCTATATTCTGGATCAAAACTGTTTAATACTCTACCACAAGAAATTCGATTAATCAATTCTGTAACATTATTTTCAAAAGCAATTTCCCAACTTTCCTTCGTTAATCTCAATATCCACTCTGTTTAGTAAGTTTATCTGCCTGTTTATTTTAGACTTTAATATAGTTTCTTAATCAATGTAATGTTTTCAAGACTTTTGACTTTTTTTAATGTTTTTTTTGTTTAAGTTTATGTCATTGTGTAATTTAATTTTGTCGTGTTTTGACTGTTTTTGTATTATGTTTGTGTTACTTGTTTGATTTGTTTGATTATTATTTGAATTGTATTTCACGGCCTTGCTGAAAAGCAGCCTCCGAGCTGATGCAGGTCTTTTACCGTGATTAAATAAATAAAACTCAAACTCAAACTCAACAAAGATGGACAGCAGATTGCAAAAAAAATTGAGACATGTAGAGACATACACACGAACGGTTGGATGAACAGATAGATCAAAAGACACAGACAGATCTGTTAAAAGGTGGAGACGCATTGACTGATACTTAAATTAAAAGTCGAAAACAGGGGCGACGCCAGAGAGGTGGCAGGGGTTTGGCGCCCTCCTGAAATTTTCAAAAGACAGAAAATCACAGGGTATTCGCAGTGTAATTTGCGAAATTGAGGGGGGTTTAAATTTTTGCCCTTCGACAGTTTTTGCCCAATTTCCTTTAAATTTTACCATGGCACCGTCTCTGGTCACAGAGACAGTTTGAAAGATAAATGGAGAAATTTAACACTTTCAGAAAGACGAAGATTTCCTATTTGTGATGAACAGGTTAGAGAGTCTCCTTTATCCACTTGATACATTGTAATCAAGTTTCACCTAAAGTTTTTTTTTGTATACTTCATTTTTTTTACCATTGACATTGATGATGAGGCGGTGGCGGTAGCCGATGAAGATTCCATACCAGTGGTTTGTGTGGCGGCAGAAGTAGCAGCTGGAGTCTGTGGCAAAAGTAGAGAACACATAAAATCCAAAGTATAGGTTTGGTGGATATTTTTCCCCTATTTTTTTTTCAGAAAGTATGGTATTGTCACACGAGACATAAAAAAACAACATCAACCTTTGAGGAAAATGTTTTTGGATAACAGTGAATGATCCAGGCGCAGATATCTTTAACAGTTAGCGAAAACATTGGGGGCAGAAATTTTATTACTTTACTCAATTTCTCCAAAAATTCAGTCATTTCAGGGGTTGTGATATCCGAGACATTAAGAATGACGGTTTAATTAATATGTTGATTTGTATTGAGAGTTTGCGTTATGATAACATGCTACATTTACGTAAATGTGTTTCGATGGTGAGGCAGTGGCGGTTTCCGAAGAGGAAACCATACCTGTCGTTTGTGAGGCGGTAGAACTAGCCGTTGTGGTCTGTTGGAAAGGTGTATAGCACATGGATATCAACTTAGACAATCAGGTGCATAGACAGGTAGACTATACGGATAGACTAATAAAAATGAATGTGGAAACGTGATAGTTTCACAGATTTTTGATAAAATTAAGGGTGCACATCCTGTGGCAGAAGTAGAGACCACATAAAATCCGAAGTATAGTTTTAGTCAATTACAGAAATGTTTCCACCAATCTTTCAGAAAGTATGATATTGTCACACTAGGCATAAAAGAACAACATCAACCTTTCCGGAAAATGATTATTATGATATTTGAATGATCAAGGCGCAGATATCTCTATCATTTAGCGAAAACGTCAGGGGCAGAAATTTTTATTTCTTAAATCAATTTCTCAAAAATATAATAGTTTCAGATGGTGTGATATCCAAGACAATAACTTCATTATATGTTGATCTGTATTGAGAATTCGCGTCATGATAACATGCTACATTTACGTAAACGTGTGTAACCCAAAGTTATCCTTACCATTGACATTGAGGATGAGGCGGTGGCGGTATCCGAAGAAGAAACCATACCTGTCGTTTGTGAGGCGGAAGAACTAGCCGTTGTGGTCTGTTGGAAAGGTGGATAGCACATTCATAGCAACTTAGACAATCAGGGGCAGAGACAGGGAGACTGTACAGATAGTCTAATACAAATGTATGGGGAACATTGGCGTAAATCCGTGACGTCATCCTATTCATCGGGTGGGGGGGAATGGTGTGTTCATTCATCCCCCCCCCTCCCTTGATGAATAGGGTGACGTCACGGATTTACGCCAGTGATGTGGAAACATGATAGTGTCACAGATTTTTCAGATAGAACCAAGGGTATACATCCTACATGTATTATGGACTAGTGTTTTGATCAGAGGGAAAACTAGTAGTTATTAACATTTTTTTGGCCGAAGGAGCCAAATAAATAGTTTTGGTCAAATCACACACAAAAAAATCATCAATTTTTCATAGAGTGTGGAACATTCAAGCAAAGGCAATATTTTCATTAAGGAACTGCCACCCTGCCCCACCCCCCAGGAACGACACTTCTGGAAGTAGGAATCATTCATAAAGTAATTGACTAACAGGTACGGTGACGTTAATTTAAGTCTTCCAATAGAAACAATGACATCCTAACTATGTTGAACTGTATTGAGGGTTTCCCAGATTCAAGTGCTACATTTACGTAGCCAGGTTTAACCTAAAGTTTGTGGTCTGTCTATCTTATTATCCTTACCATTGACATTGATGCTGAAGGGGTGTCGGTTTCCGACGAAGAAGACATAACGTTGGTTTGTGAGGCGGTAGAACTGGCAGCTGGAGTCTATTGCAGAGGTGAAAGATGTAAATAGGAATATAATTTTAGAGACGGATAGATCAATTAAAATATATGTCGAAACGTGATAGTTCTATTACATTCGATTACACTGTATAAACGTGTTTTGGGAGTAAACGTTTATATAAACGCCTTCACTTTACAAACAAGTTCAGAGGCTAAACGTCGTGCGTCCAATCACTAAATATCGGTGTCCTATATTTAAACACAAAGTTTTAATAACGTAAACATATATTGTTTTTTTAAGTTACACATATTAAGCATGCCTACTAAACTTAAACGAAAACATATTTTGCATTGCCAACACTGTATAAGTGTGTTTAGGGAGTAAACGTTTTTATAAACGCATTCTTGCTATCACTTTATCAATCAATTCAGAGGCTAAACGTCGTGCGTCCAATCACTATAAGTATCGGTGTCCTATATTTAAACGCAAACATAGTTGGCAACATAGTTGGCAGCTCCGCACTATGGTATGTATTTCTGTAATCAATTTCTAAAAAAAAAAATGTAATTGTTTCAGAGCATACATTACTAGTATTAGTATCGGTGTCCTATATTTAAACGCAAACATAGTTGGCAACATAGATGGCAGCTCCGCACTATGGTATGTATTTTTGTAATCAATTTCTAAAAAAAAATGCAATTGTTTCAGAGCAGGTAATGTCGGTCTATCTGAAAACATTTTTTTTTTCAATTTTTCACCATTTACATGTACCAAAACTTAACAGTATCTTCAGTCGATACCAAGATAACAGGTGCAGAGACTGGAAGAGGGGTGCATTAATGAAGAAATCATCCGACACACCACGGCAAGGATAGTGAACAACTCTTCAGACAGAAAAAAAAACTGATAATATAAGTCTTAAAATTATGACAAGTATTAAGAATTCCTGCCTTTATATTGATGCATATACTTAAGTAGGTTTAACCCCCTTTTGTTTTCATTTTCACCATTAGATATGTACTGTCTTTATTAGACACAAAGATAAACAGATCCAGAGACGGGAAGAGGCCAGCGGCATCGGTAAATTTCTCGGATTGTGTGTGTGGGGGGATGGGGGTGGGATCGGGGATGAGAAAAAAATATAAACATTTGACGCGCTCTGCACGCCAAATTGTAGTATAGGCAAAATTTATATTAGTATTTTTGTACTAGGTGTAATGCCTTTAGAATACCTTGTACTGCTTTTGAACATTGCATTATGTTTTAAGAATTTTCAAGTGGTCAAAATTCTTGGGATTGGGGCAAAACGATATGTTTGCCTCCCCAATATACCCATGGGGGAATTACCATCCCCCCCCCTCTCGATCGACTCCTCTAGAAGAAAAAAATGTTTATATAGTAATCAACCAAAAAATACAGCGACGATAACATAGATCTTAAAACAGAAAGCCTAATTATGGTGAACTGTATTGAGGGTTTTCCGTATCCAAATGCTACATTTACGTAGCCATGTTTAACCCAAAGTTTGTTTTCCGTCTACCTCATTCATCTTACCATTGACATTGATGCTGAGGGGGTGGCAGTATCCGACGAAGTAGCCGTAGTGGTGGTTTGTGAGGCGGTAGAACTGGCATCTGGAGTCTATTGCAGAGGTGAAAGATGTAAATAGGAAAATAGTTTCAGAGACAGGGAGATTGTACGGATAGATTGATTAAAAGTATATGTCGAAACGTGATAATTTTATTACAGTCTATTACACTTTGCTTAGGGAGTAAACGCTTTTTATAACTACATTTACTATTCAGCTATAAACAAGTTCAGAGGCTAATGCCGTGCGTCCAGTCATTAAATGTCGGGTGTTTCAATTTATAAACACAAAGTGTCCATAATCTCAATATGCATTATTCTAAACACACCTTTTCTATCACTTTCTTAACACTGAAGTCTGATTGCTACACATGTGTTGTTGTTGTTTTTTTACAGTCTCTTTAGCAGCTGTTTAATTGCAGAAGTGGAGAACACGTTTAAGCCAAAGTATAGTTTTGGGCAATCAGACATATATATTTTATCATTCTTTCGTAAGGTATGTTCGGCTAAATATAAATACAAATCAAATATACCAAAAATACTAAGAATAACATAGTATATGATTATTGTATCATCAGCGAGGAGATATCACTAAAATATGTGAGGGACAGATGTTGTAATTTTTGTAATAAATTTGTCAGAGATGCATTTGTTTCAGGGCGTGTAATATTCGACGTTGGTCTATCTGAAAACTTTTTCCCCATTTTCATCATTAACCGAAACTAAATAGTGTTTTTAATATATGAAGAGCTTAGTTCCAAAAGGTGCTAAATCCACTTTACTGACTTCGGAGAAAAATGCAATTCTTTGTCTGAGTTTGTACACGCGTCTATGGAAAAATAGAAATATAACCCCAGATATTTCGCACTTGCTCGTGGAATTTGACTTCCAATTTTGAACTGTAACAAGATAAGTAGGTATCAAATGGATTGATGTTAATAACTCATTTTTAGTGAAAATGGATTTAGCGCCTTTTGGAACTAAGCTCTTCATATACAAAAATAAACAGGTGCAGGGACTGGAAGAGAGATGCATTAATAATGAGATGCAGCCAACACACCTCTCAAAGATAATAGTAAATTAGTAAAAGCAATTTCATGATCTGAATAGTGCACGGACAGTCCCCGTCATCACATTGCTACATTTCCACGAGTGGCTTTAACCCAATATTTGTTTTGTGTCTATCTTATTATCCTTACCATTGACATTGATGGTGAGGCGGTGGCTGTTTCCGAAGAAGAAACCATACCTGTCGTTTGTGCAGTGGTAGTATTAACCGTTGTGGTCTGTTGAAAAGGTGGAGAGCACATGGGCAGAGACTTAGACAATCAGGTGCTGAGACAGGTAGAGGGATACATTGATGGGGAAATCAACTAAAATGTAGACGACAGGTATATGTATATTTTATAAATCATACAAAAAAGATCGAAAGAACAATATCCGTTTTCGATGTGTTGAATTTTCCTCGTCATTCAGATGTTTCATATTCAAAGCAGGTTTTTAAACTTTGTCTATCTGATTGTCCCTCTTGCAATTGATGCTGAGGCAGTAGGGTTATGGAGAAACCGCAGCCTTTAGGGTCTATTGCAGGGGTAAAGAGCACATTAATAGAAACTCAGACAATCTGGTACAGGTGCAGGTAGAAGGATACACTGATAGAGAAGTCAAGCCATACGTACAGAGACGCCACTTTTGTTTTTATAAATCATATCACACAGAACAACAAAAAAGTCTGATGCACCGTATTAAAAATTATCTTCATCCACAATTTTTCATGTTTCCCGGTCAGCCCACCCACCGAAACGTCGCTGGGGGTAGGGAGGGAGGCAGTGGCAAAAAAACTCATTCCAACCCCCCCCCCCCGCTGCTTACGCATATGGATGGCATTCTGTTGAAACTGTGAAACGAGCAAGTACTCATAAAGATAAGTACACGCGGGAGGGTCTTGGAGCGAGGGCGACTCCCCCACCTAGAGTGAGAAATGTTTTCATTTTTCACTTTCAAAACATACGCTTTTAGCCCCATGCCAAACCAATCTGTACTTCATGGACTTTTATTTTGTTATTTTTGACTAATTAAAATTATGATAGTTTTGTCTAATTCCGTCCAAAGATACCATATTATAAGTTGACATATATATTTTAATGGCTAAAGTCATCGAAATTATGATTTAGAGATAGATTCCATTTACTGGAACTTACATGTAAATAACAACAAAATGCTTTCTGAATATTACTTTTATAAATGATAGTTTATGGCTAGTCTGGCATGCACTGTAGGAAATTCGGGCAAAAGCTGGTATTTAGGCAGAATCTTTTGGGAAATTCTTGTAAAAGCTGCTGATGGGGTGGCAGGAGCTGAAGATAATTCGGGCAAAAGCTTTTGTACGAGCAGGAGATTAAGGAAAATTGTAGCAGAAGCAGCTAATCAGGCAGAACTTTAGCATGTTAAGGGAAATACGGGCATAGGATTCTCCAGGGGCCAAAGGGTTAAGAGGTCTTCCTTTACAAACACTGGTTGTATGGTAATAATTTCGGCAATGAAACATGTTACTTTGTATTGTATCATTATAAATTATATTGTTGGGAAATTTACCAACTGAATTGAATAAATAGATAAAGATATGGATTGATATAACGGTAAGCCTAATACAGAAAGTATGGAAAAGAGTTTTGTCTTACCTGGCTTGACACAATGGACACTGTAAATAAAACAAATTTAAAAATTATAAATTCTCGATTATTTCTTAAAATGACTTATTGATCACGTAGATCATAATTACACAAAGATAGAACATTTTATTGAAATTTTTTTGATAAGGTATAACACATAGGTTGTGAGCAATTTAACTGAAATAGGACAAAACATATTGATAAGAAATAATTAATATAATAATAATCAAAATAAGAGTGTAAAAATAATTTATTCGCAAAGTCAATTATTTCATGTGTTCTCACTTTCTCTGAAGGTGGTTAGTTCTAGATTGAAAAACAATAGACTTATACAGCACTGTATTACAAACACGTTCATTACTTTAGATACCATGTTATCTTTCACAGAAAGCTTCTTACATAACTGATTAGCAGAAAGGACATCACATGACAAAAACTGACCAAGAACTAGTTTTGGTTAATTGTACTTTCACGACGCGTCTTTCCAAAAGAAGTCCTATATTTGCAATGACAGTAGCGTATGAATGCGATTTGTATTTGTTTTTGTTTGCATTTTTTTATTTTCTGTATAAAAAGAACAGATGAGCAATTGTAATATCTACTCACAAGTGAAATTTCACGCTAAAATAATGATGTTTAAAAGGTCTGGAAAAATAAGACTTCCTCGTATGAGAACAAATAGATTCAGTCAGGCGCGCCGAAACACTTTTAGTTTTCAGGGGGCAAAATCTCGAGGGGGCACACTTATGTGACAGTGTGAGATCCTCGGCGAGGGAGCGAAGCGACCGAGCGGGGAGAGGGTGTGGGAGGGGGGATACCTCCCTCCCACGGTAGGGACTTTTTGTAAGAACAGAGTATTAAAGTCGCGTTTATAAGGCATTTAAAGACAAATTTCTAGGGAATTAAACAAATTAAAAATTCACTGCGAAGGAAAATAATTAATTTCTATGGGACCTCGTCATTTTGGCGGGCAAATATTTTGCCCGAATATCTGATTAATGCCGGAATATTCATTTTTACATTGCAAGGGGTGTAAAAGGGGATCCCCTGCAGGCTGTATGCAGAATGTGTTGATAAAGTGGCTGCGAGTGCCCCCCTGTTTTGCCTGTTATGCATGAAAAGGTCATTCATACAGCAGGAAAATATTAGAAGTGAATAGTCACATAAAAACGTGATTGGGGAGGGTCTGGGAGGGGGTTTCCCCCTCCCAGGGTAAGAAAATTTGCATTTTCACTTTCAAACAAATACAGTTTCTGCCCCTTTTAGTGACAAATAAATCTGTATTTCATTGACTTGAAATTCGTTATTTTCGCTATAAGAAAAATTGGAAGAAGTGGTTATAGGTCGTCTTGCGCCCCACCCCCATAATTTTGATAACTCGAAAAATTCATAAAAAGTAATGCCCAATCATTTTTTTTAAATATGAAAGGCACTACAAAACTATTACATTTTACATAAAATACCACTAAACATACATGTTGTTAAATTTTCCACACTTTTAGAATGCAATTATTGCGCGCGGAGCGCGCCGAAACTTTTGACATTTTTGGAAATACAGGCAGCTTCTTCCAAACAACAACAACAAAAATGAGCAGTTAGCCATTTAAAAAAACAGGGTTTTTTCATTTGAATACCAAAATTTAGGGGGTTTTTCATAAACTTGCCCATTTTATTTTTACTGATTTTTAGGCCGTTTTCACCCGAATTTTTCCTTCGCTTTTGCCCGCGAATTTTCAATTTTGATATTTTTGCCCCCCCCCCCGCCCCCAGTCTCATAAGCCTATGTTTATACACATTTATATGCGCGAACGACGCGAGCGAGAGCTCAGAATCATCGTGGAATTTTCATTTTCCATGAACGTACGTACAATGGTGAGCCACTTTCACTTTGCCGTTCGGTTTTAGTCTGAAATGTTTTCATTAAAAGCTTAAACGCGACCGCAATGTTCAAGCAATGAAAAATATTCTTATATTGCTAGAGAGCTTAGAAGAAAAGGCAAAATGAAAGGGTTTACTACAGGTATGTTTCACGGGGCACACTCGTCGAAGGACGTGAAGCTACCATCTATACACTAAATTTACTTATAAGTTTAAGTGCTCCGTTAGGGGCGAAAATTTCGCATTTTTCAGTTATGATATTGACAAATTTCATACAAGAAAAGTGCCTATTGTTCAAATGTTTATTGTTCATTTTAGTCTTTGAATAATTTATTATTTTTTACCTTTCAGGGGGCACATGGGGGGGCAAAATTCATTTTGCCCCTCCAAAATTTATTGGGTGGGAAAATTGCCCCCTCCTGAACCCCCCCCCCCCCGCCCCCGCTTCCGGCGCCCTTGGATTCAGTTAATCTTTCCTTCCAACTGCAATGATTACATTAACAGGAAGTTGGTTAGGGTTTTTTAAACAAACGATTACATTTCTGACCCAGGCCTGCAACACTAACACTGGTTTTTATAAACATAAACTCTTTAAAAAGGCTTAGAAATCTGAGTTTGACAATTATTTCTCATTATATTCCACATACTAAGAATATTGCTATAGGATTGGCCGAGAGTTGATCACGTGATAAAGCGTAGTTTTCCCCATCAGATCACTCGAGGAGAAAAGTTCGTTACACTCGGTAGATGGTAAATTGATAGTGATTTGGCCCCTCCTAAGATTTTATCCTGGCACAGCCCCTGAGTGCTAGTAGTAGTAGATGTGGTATAAGTAGTACATTTTTTGTTGCTGTGCTTTTGATATGAGGATAAACAAATAAAATGTGTATTTTTGCATTGTTTGTCAATTAATTACCAATGTGAAAAGAAAATCGAAAACCATACCTCGGTTCAAAATAAAAGTAAAAATCGTGATTGTTACTAAGGATGTCGTCATCTTCCTTGTGTGAACCATTGTGAAACTCTGATATTGATCTGAAAGAGGAAACATAAATCACAACATTTATTGTACCATAAATTTACCAAATATAGGCTACATATTAGAAAGAGACTAAAACCCAAACAATAAAATAAACAATCAAATATATACAATCTCACACACCAACCACACTCAAACTTAATACACGATCTGCTAGGATTTTTTTTAGATGGGTTCAAAGTTTTCGAAACAAGCTACGTGTGTACCACCCCGCAAACAATGCAATGGAAAACGGATTTTTACCGATTGTTAAGTGTATTCTATTATGGACGCTTGTTGGGAAACTTAATATACACGCTCTGCTGAGGCTTTTGTAGGTGGGTTCAAACTTTTCGAAACAAGCTACATGTGTATCACCCCGCAAACAATGCAATGGAATACGGATTTTTACCGATCGTAAAGTGTATTCTATTATGGTCGTTGTTGGAATGTTATTTAATTATTATTATTATTATCGTTATTATTATTATTATTATTATTATTATTATTATTATTATTATTATTATTATTATTATTATTATCATCATCATCATCATCATATGCATACAAAATAAGGATATATCACTGCAAAAATATGTAAATTACAAGTAAATTGATTTTGTGTAGTGTACACATTCTACTTATTGTGTATCTTGTTTCTGTCGGAATCTACTAGATTTGTAATACCTCAGTGACTGCCTTTAATAAATAGGACACGATAATTGAATCGATGTGGCAGAACGAAAAGAAAATACAAACTTGACTCTGAGAGATTAATTAACTAATAAACACACGATTAACGTGTTATCCTTTTGGACTTTGAATTTGAATGTTTACAGAAACGATATATTGAAACATAAATTAACAAAACTACAACGACACGATAGTAACAATAGCCGTTTAAATGAGTATGAATGGTACATTTATAATACAAGAGTAGGTAGAATTAAACATATACTGCGGTAGCATTGCTGATATGTTAATCTGTACGGCTGTGTGTAATGGTGATAAAAGGTACGACAAAAAAAAAGGGAATGGGTTACCTCCTTAGAAAACCAAACCCATATACATGTCAAAATCGAGATACATTATGTTGATGTGGTAGTACACCTGTTTGTTTGAAAACGTTTTATTTTCTGCATTTCAATAACATTACATGAATAGCATACAGCAAAATTACAATATTATTGATAATACAATAATCATTGATATTGTACATGATAACAGAATTATATTTTAAAGCTGGGCTTGAAATTATAATGAGCCAACTAAAGGAGTTAAAATGTCTTGTCTCAATAGCATTTGGGGTTTTACAGAAAAATCATACATTTTTGAGTGCTCCTCAGTCTTAGACTTATTAACCCAACTTACTTGATTATTTTTTTTACTCTTCCAGATACTTTTACTATTCCAACTAAACTGATAAAAGAATTTAATCAGAAACCATAAGGTGTGAGGTTTCCAAAATGACAAAAATGCCACCCGTTGGCTCAATTTGACCTGGGTTAATGAGACTGCCTATTTCTTATTTAATTTAATACACACTTAAGATCTGTGTTCTTTTACCTGCATAATTGTCATGTACAAAATTGCCAATTTTATTGGCCAAACTGGTGCAGGTAGGAAAAATAAAATAGCTTTTCCATATTAAACCTAAATCTCAGTAGGATAGGCTTTTCGTCTTTACAATTTCTGATTAAAATTACACGTTTTGACCAATTGAAAAACGGGAAAAGTTTTGACCCGAAGAGGACCAAACGGCCAAAGTACTGCTATTTAGGCTTTTTCAATTAAACTTTTAAGCATGAAAAAAAAATTATCACAACTTAATTCAATAAAGCGCCTGATAAAAGTCTGACTTCTTTAATGGTAAATTGGCGCAAAATGGCTGAAAAAGTGAAAATATTTATAAGTACGGTCGATGTAACTGTTTGGTTTTGTTATTCAGGATGAAAATATTGAAACCTTTCTACTCCAAAATTCTGGTTAAACCAGTTATGTCTGGGGTAAAATTTTGGTATATAATCGTCAGGAGGTTTCAATTAAAGCAAGCGATAAATATAACTTTCAGAGTGTTTACGAGAAGTATAATAAAGGTTTCTGTTATTGAAAATAAGTAATCCAATAATTTGATTATATTTTGGAACAAGATTAGTCTTGTAAACCATGAAAACACTCTCGTCGCTTTACAAATACAAAACAAAAATAAACAATTTGATGTATTCTGGTTTTAATAATACGATTTCTCGTCAACAAGTCGTTTTCCACCGTTTGAATTAGTACACATCTGATTTTGTATTCTAAAAAGCACATAAAATCTTGATTTTATACAAGTGGTTGATGAAACAAGAAATGTATCAATACTTACAGGGGAAGCTATAAAAATGTTCCTCTTATGGTATACAAGATAAGAATAGGTAACGAACCACGTATATCCGATAAAGAGAATGTAAAAAGTATATCCTGCTTAAAACAAAATCGTCCAAAATCTGTCAGCAGCACCGATGCAAGCGCATTATATAGCCCTATCCATGTCACTGGAAGACTTGAAATTTAATGACGTTGTTTCGAGTATGGCTGCTGATTGGTGTTCCAACGTTCAATGTTTATTCATCACATTAATGAGTACCAGCATTGGATAAATCGTTATGACTTTATGACCAATACCAGACTTCTGATGAGTAGGTAAAACAAATAGGGTACGACGAACGTCCTTCATGCATTGTTACACAACATGTGTGAGCACCAGCAAGTACCAGGTTAAAGTGGAAACAACTAACGACCCATAACAAACGACAAACAAGTCCTTTGAAGCTATAAAGACGGCGCATTACCGCACGACGCGACGGTAACGGTGAGATGATTCTGTCGTGAGTTGTCTTTAGTTTAGTTGTCGTCGTGGACGAAACTCCCAACCAGCGGAAAGTATAAGTCTTTGACACAAACCAACACAAAATAAAACTAAAATCGCTCTGTCTATCCCTTACTAGCACAATCAAAAATACTCTTTGCGATTGGAAAAGGCGAGTATATTCGACGCCCTGTTTGATTTGCTAAACGCAATCCCCATGTGTCCGTCTTGCAAAAATTTGTTTCCAATACTTCCCCTTTAAACATAGTTTGTAAGGCACGTTCTTTGTTAAAGTCCATGGTACACCTTTATTTTTTTTTAAATCATTATCTTGAATTTACATGTGGGTGGATGAATCAAGAAAAGCATTTTATACTTACTGAAAAGG
>JZLH01S0505987.1:0-13262 GCA_001188425.1 Eucidaris tribuloides
AGTTTTCAGGGGATGGAATTTGGGGCAGGATTGGAAAGTGGATGGGGACTTAGGGATTTATTTGACAGCGACATGATTTAGATGGCTGAGAGGTGGTAGTTATTATTTCTTTCTGAGAGGTAAAGGGAGGGGGGAAGAGGAGAAGATGACGGAAGTGAGGATCAGAGAGGAGGAGTGGATGGATAATGGGAGTATGGAGGTGGCGTAAATGTGCAGAAATAAGTTTTTTCAAAGTCGATAATATATGTGCTAGTATTTAGGAGATGGTTATGTGATTTAGTGATGGTATAATAAACAGGCTCAACGATCAAATAATTTCGTTGTGGAGAGATATCTGCTTTATTTAGACTTTAGTCGCCTCAAACCAAGATCGCCAAGAACAGCCTTTTTAAAAAATTATAGTCACAGTTGCAATTGATCATGATTGGATGCATTTTATTAATTAGTGTATTTTAATGCATAAATTATCGGAGTATCATTTCCAGAATATTGTAACTACCATATTTTTTTTTCACTATATGGCAGGAATTTTATTTCCCATATAATGATATGTATTTTTCGGACATTGTGCTTCAAATCATTTTTGGTTTATGCATTTTCCCTTATTCGTGCTTTGCAATATGGAATTTAATTTGATTTTAGTGGCAATTTAATAGTATCTTGAGTTTTTTAGTTAAGTGACAGCTACGATTGTGGGAGTCGTTCACTTTAATGAAATGTGTGAAACTTTGGTTATCTGGCTGTGAGGCTATATAGTGTCTCAATTGGAGAAATATACGCCTAGAGTACGAAAAAGATATGGTTAGTTGCACTGCCATGGCAAGTTTATACCTATGGATAAACATTAAATCGGCGTGCCTGCGAATTTTTGCATCGAACTTTGCGCTGTGGTGAGTTTTAACTTGAACCAGGTGTACGACCTAAGGTAGTCCTTCTTTATGGAGGAAATGTGCAGTGAATTCTTGTCACTTACGATTTTACAGTGATTTTATTAAATTAGCATATAATATCTTTGATAATACATTTTTTATGGGCTTTCATTTTAGGACTCATCAGCTCCGACTGAGTGAGACATGGGGTGATCATTCGGTTTCAGATTTTGTGATTCTGAATATTGGTGTTTAGCAGATATGCTGCATCTCTGTGTTAACATGTTTGTTGGAGCTATGGTGATATGATAATACGAATACATTAACAAAGTAGCAAAAACACCAAAAACACACCAATTTGGGGATTATATTTTGGGAGGTTTTGAGAAAATCGCTCAAATAGAGACAATACGCTTGTCCTGCCAAGTGTTCATATACACGTAAACTACGGTGTCAAAACAACAGTCAGTCGTTGTGAGAGGACCGCATCCGACGGTGTGGTGTTATTGTATTTTAAAAAAGATTTACAAGGGTACACCATGGAGTTTGTATTATAACACCAATATTCGTTGTTATATAACACCAGATGGGGGATGTAGTAATAATCATCCATTTAGTGCTACCTTGACGTTAATATCCAAATGAATTTAGACCGGTGTTTAAGAGGTCTTCATGGGTGCATGTTGGTCCTCCAAACATGGCGGAACTGAGGTGTAATTCTCCTAATACTACTCACTGTTTTTTGCAGTGTGATTCGTTCTTCGATCTTGATTCGCTAGGTATCCGAACTGTTCGAGGTGAGGGGAAGTTATATCCGCGTGGTGTTTTTCTAGCACACAATTGGTTTATCAAATGAGAAGCACAATGACTTCTAGCTCCTCAAAAAAAACTTCCTCGATATACTTCTTTCGTGATTACAGTCTTAATTATTAGGGAAAGACAGTAGGCGAAAAGTAAGAATATTTTGACGATTAGATAATTTTCACTTTTTCTTCTTTTTCAAAGCGTTTTGCCTCTGAAGTTCTTCTTACAAAAGCTGTCATGTTCCAAGGAATTATCCATCGTCCTTTAAAAAGTGTCTCAAGTTACGCACTAACGGTGTAGGCTCTATAAATTTTTATACACGACAGATCGGGTTATTGTTAAAAGTTTAATATGCTTATAGGGATAACAGTATTATTGCCTTCATTGTTTATTATTTACGTTTAAAAAAATTGAAAGCATTCTGTTTACATCTTTAACACTTGTATACAATTTGATATACAGTTGATCTCTGAACTTTTGATGTGTTACTGAATGTCTTTCTGATTAAATACGGCATCGCAGATATACAATTTTCTTGCGCATATGTCGTGATGGCTAGTTTTATATGAGTGCTTTTATGTTAGCTATCGTTCTTGATTTCTGACTACATAATGGTATGTATTGTGAATGGATTAATGAGCCCTCGAGACTACCGAAAGTGTTTAAACGTCCTATTGTAGAGTCTTACCTAGCAGTAGGGCAGTGACGAAATTTTTCTTTAAATCTGCGAGGATTCGCAATTTTTATATATCAGCTGTGGTCTGCCAGGCTGATGGCTCAAGTCTCGCTATCTTCAGCGCTGCGAGGATGGATTATAAATGTGGGGTGGGTTGAAGGTTGCGCTGTGTTGTGGTGTATTTGTCGTTAAAAATATTCAAGCTACAATTCGAAACTTGCCTATCTCTGGATGCTAAATTTTTTTACGGGCTAAGCTGGTGTTAAGTTTTTCAGGGCTAGATATAACGAAGGGGGGAGGGTATTTTACGTAAAAGTGTTTTTTTTTACTACGTTATTTTTATTTTGATACTATCGCCAAAAGACCCTCGTATGCACTATGTCGTTCTAACTTTCTAACCGGAAAGTTTTGGAATTGTTGAATTCATATTGTTATATCACAAAGCAGAAAAATCAATTCAATTATATGCGTGTCAATGTTTATTTTGAACTAAATGACGCAGCCTATTTTGCGGTAAGGGGGTCGGTTTGAACCCACAAACATGGGGTCGTATTGGTCCATCGTTCGGTGAAATCTTGGGGGGGGGTGGGAGTGCGAAATCGTTGCCAAAAATGTTTTTCACCGGCAAACTCGAGGCAATAAGGCAGGGCGAAATGTCGCTCAGTGGAAGGGGGGGAGGTGAGTTCTATATTCGGTGGCTATTAATAGGCCATTTTATTTATTTGTGCGGCTAACTCGCGGATGTCATTTTCCATAGTTTTCTCAGTAACTTTGAAGAGGGAGAGTTATTCCTGTGTCCTCGCCCGCCGGCCTCTTTTCCTTGGCGCTGTGAGCACTCCCTTAAAATTTCTTATAAAATTTTGAATTGTAAATCATAAGTTTTCATTTGCTAGCGTCTCGATATAATATTTCTCACTTTCGTCTTGGCGTAAGCCTATGGGATATTGGTTTTATATACGATAGAACAAACTGATTGGGTCAAACGGTATTGATTTAAAATTTGTTATATTTTGTTCGAACGAGGAAACTAAGAAACAGGTAGTGTCCAATATCGAGAAAATAAACTGTTCCTGTCAACAACATCCCCCGCATAATGCTTTTACCCGCACTTTTACGGTATAGAGTTTCGGACATGATAAAGAAATGATAGATGATAGAATTCGTATTAGTAAGTAAGGAAAAGAGCCCTAGAGTGTTAGTCATTACTAATAATGATCATGCATGGATCGTTTGTTTGTTTCATAAAACATCAGCATATCTGAAAGAATTAAACTACAATGTAGAAATATGGTTTCACTGTTTATCTGATAATTTTTCATAGCATAGTGGAATTTTCGGTGTTGTAGGAAGGCTATTATAGGTACGTCATATTTTCAGTTTCAAACATATTGTATTTATCCGTTATTACTTTGTAATGATTTGTATCCAAGGTTGTAGCTTAATATACTCTTAAAAGGTTCTTTTATTTGTTTTTGCATGGTGAGTTAGTAATTATGATTCTAGTCATTCTACGCGATTAATGTCGAATGATGCAGATGTCATGTTACGATTAATAAATTTCATGTGGGTTATGGTAGGTGGTATTTTTAGATGGTGGTGTAAAAATATTTCATGGAGGGTGTTTGCCTTGTGAAACATTGATGTGTCATTACTATTGGAATTTCGGATGTGTTATTTTGTCCTCATACAGGTTTATAACAAATAGTAATTTTCACAATGGTTTTTAGTACGAGGTTGACAATGGCACGATACGCCAAGTGTAATGCATGACTTGACGGACGCGCCCTCGTTTTTCAATCAAGTTGTGTTTTATTATTATTATTTTATTATTATTAATATATTATATTCTTATTATTATTATTATTGATTATTATTATTATTTTATTTTATTATTATTATATTATTATATGATTATTATTATATATTATTATATTATTATTATATTATTATTATTATTATATTATTTTAGTTTATTATTATTATTATTATTGTGTGGCTCATTGTAGAGCGATGCTGACTCGATCTCTACATTAACCGCGAGAGATCGATTTTGCTCGAGGTTCGGGGGTTTCGAAGCGCTGTTGCAAACCCTGTCGGCCGGCGTAGACAAATTTTGATAGGTTTGAGTTAGATGGGTAAGTTTTTATTGCTCTAGTAAGGGATACCCTGATTGTTTGCGTATGGGAGCGTTTGCTCTGCGGATTTTTTGCTAGGGATAGGTGAGCATTAACTCGTCGTATATTTTGAGCGGTATCTGGTAGTACTTTTGTAAATTGTAGCTATTTGCTTGTGGCAACGAATTCCGATTTTGGCCCACGATTCAATTGGGCTGAAATATGATGTTGTTACAGGTTGTAGGCATCTTTAATTGTGTAATTTTCTGGTTTCGTAATAATAAATGTGCTTGATTAATCCCGTATTATTATTATTATCTGTGTATTAGAATGCAACTGTTAATTTTTACGCATTTTGCAGTTGGTCGTAGAGAGTGCATTGTGGATAAAAGAAATGATGCTCTAATTACAAAATATTGTGTTAATGATATTTGTGAGTTAATAAATGTTTTTTGTTCTACCCTATAAAAATAGTATTGATCATATAGTATCTAAGAGTATATATGCGTTAACGCGTCGTGATTCGTAAAACATTCAAACACAAACAAACTAAAAAAAAAAACAACAAACAACAAATAAACAAACAGATAAAACAAATTAATAAATAGAACAAATCAACAACAAAGTATTACGGAGCGGGTGAATATTATGTATTTATCTTTTACGGTATTGTGTCGAGTCCTGATCATGTTAAGTGCTATTGCTGTGTTGTAATGAAGAGATATTGATAGTTCGTTAAATTTCTGGTGAATTCGGCCATTATCATGTGTGTCTTCTGAATCAGCTATTACAGGCTAAGTAGTAGAGGACCAGTGTTTTAGGTTTCCGTGACCAAAGTTGGGAGACAAGGTTTGTAAAGTGGGATGGGTTACCTGAGGGATTCTGAAACATTTTTATTGGGCTGGCCGCTTCGAATTCGGGCATTTGCGGTAGGGGTGTCATTAAAGTTCAGCAGCAGGGGTCAAAATATCCAATATCATATTTGTCTATGTGTTATTATTGATTTCACAAGTTAAAAATCTCTTGCTAAGATTCTATCAGATTACTCGTTTAGTTATATCACGCAGCGATTTCTGATACGGATGGATGTATTACTTTAGTTTCTATATGATGATAAAGAGGGCTGTATCATGATTATCCAATTTGAGATAGTGTTCGTCTACTCTTTTTCTCTGTCCAATGGTGGCTTAGCTCAAAATTATACTTGGTCATCCTATTTTTGAATTGATTCTTGTCAGGATTGTGGATTTTTAATATATGTTTATGTTCTATTTTCTATTATTGGTACAGCAACTATACAAAATTAATGTATTTTTAAATGAGATAAATTTGGATTGTCTTTACTATAGAAATATTCATAATTGGCAAGCCAAATGTTAGTCTATTGTGCAATTGCCTGATAGTTATTATTAATTAAGCATATGGACGTTTGTATTTATTGTCTTTATATTTTCGCCAGGTTCAAATAAGCACTTGATTAATTTATCACAATGTTTCAGTTTAAAAAATCTGAGCTTCACATGATTCCGCGCATATCGCTACTCCACCAGTGGGTCTATTGAAAATACTAGGTCTGAAACAAATAATCCTGAAAAAATTGCAGTGTAAACCATATAAGTGCTTTAAAAAATAGTGAATTAATCATTGAGAGACCATGTCCAGGTTGTTTTCTTCCAGTGGACTTGCGGTGGTGCGGCAGGAGATTCGCGTTATCGTGCCCGATATTTAAGAATTAATGTGCCAGTTGTAGGCCATATGTTGTATAGTGACGGATAACTCGATCCAACTTTTGTGTTCTAGGGTGTGTTTATTTGGTCCTTCAAGAACACTTACGAGATGATGTCGTAGCAAAGTTCGCAATTTTTTTACGGGTCTTCCACAGTGTTTATGTGTCTTTAAGGCATTCGATCTTTTTTAGTTAAAAAGTACATAGTTGATTGTCGTAAATGCTGAGAAAAACATATATTAGACACCAGATCATTCAATTGGTCAGGAACATTCTTGACCGCATCGAAGTGCGTTGACCTTCATATTTTGGCTGTAGCGGCCCTCTTTGACATCGGATTGCATAACAATTAGTATGCCATTTTTGGAATCCTTGTGAGTAGGGCGAGTGATTTGATTAGTATGATGTGACACTATTTTAGACATTTTGATTTTTGACCCCTGGTGTGAATTTAATTACCCTACCCAAAATGCCCGGAAGTTCGAAGCGGCTCAGCCCAGTCAGAAATGGTTTAAACTCACTCAGGGAACCTCCTAACATTTTCAACCTTTGTTCGCCAGACTTTTCGGATTAGCGGGGAGCCTCCAGGACGTAGGTCCTTTATCATTAAAGTGACAGTTAAACTTCACATACTGGTTTGTTGATTGTTCAGCACTTGTCAATAGTCATCGCTTTAATTACTTGATAATGAGATGTCCTGCGTGTTATTTCAAAACGGATATTGTATTAGTACTAAGCGTTATGCGTTATTCACGTGATGATTATAGTTTGTTTATTTTGAACTGTGATTCGAAGATTTCGTCCAACTGAGTTGTTGCTCACTTTATCTTATATGATTTTTAAATGTCTCTTATATATTTACTTATAGATAATCTATACTCTATGAGTGTGCATACATGCAGTAGTTAGTTATAGTTACTGTAGAGACGTGTTAACGACAGGCTGTATCAGCCACGCCCACACTGCATGTTTAAGTTTTTATTGATGAAAGAAGACCGACGGACAGGGACTACCAACTGAAAAAAAGGACAAACGCCAAAACTCGATCGAAATACTCTAATAACGGTCTATCTGAAAAAATGATATTGATAAATATTAACGCTTTTACTTTTGCTTATTAAATTCGATTTCATCGCTGTCGACATTGCCATTGCACAGATTCGCGTGTTCTAAAAATATGCTGTTTACATCACTGTATGAATGTGCACGGGAGCAAGTGATTGGATTGGGATGATGGTTTCATAACATTCGAAGATATTCGAATGGTTTTTCAATTTTGCATTTATTATATTCTCAAATTGTTAAACAGAAAGCAGTACACAAATGACGTATTGGAGTCAGTAAAGACCTGTCATTACAGAGTTTAAATATGTAATACACATAATTATCTAATATTATCACTGATTCATTATAATACACGTAGAATTGAAGCATTAATATGTAATGTGGCTTTGTGTGCATTCTTATTTTAGAATTTTGAAATTGGAATGAATCTTAACAATTAATGTCTTTAAAGAGAAGGAGCAATCCCGGGAAAGCAACAAACTTGAGAGACAATACTAAATTTCTATGATGCAGATCGAGGGATATTTTAAAAACCGTATTGATCAAAACACTTTGAGAATATGAAAGCCGAGCGATTATTTTGAGACGAATGGGATGTAAAAAAAAAGTATTTCGCTCATGAATAGATTGACTCCATTCCGGGATGGCTGTATAAGAGATGCATCGGTCAGACCAGGTCTGTCCAGTTCGATTACTAGTTGGGTAACCCTACGATTCATTTGACTTACTGCACTGTCATTCAAGTTATTCGCCGATCACCATCACCATCACATCGATCTCACCACATCACCGTCACCCATCCGCACCACCATCACATCTGAACGTCTCCATTACCACCACACTTACACCACCACACCACTCACCACACCACGATACACCACCACACACGAATCACCATCGACACCAAACCACACACCACCATCACCACCTCAAACCACCAGCACCACCACCACGCACCATTCACCACGCCCCCCACACCGGATCTCCACCACACCATACGCACCACACCACACACGATCACCTGATCACGCATGCTACACGGACGAGTCAACACACTACCTTACACCACTATACATCACCAACCCACGCAGCCCATTCGCTACTACACAGCACTTCTAGCTGCACCGTCGAACTTATAGTCATCCACCATCAGGCCTATACCATCACTCATCGCACGAACATACATCCATAAACTCGGATCACCGGCTACTCCACACAGCTACCACTACACGACTTCCACGGCACCGCCACTGCACGGCCCCCGCCACCACCAACCACGCACACCACAACCACTCACCACCACCACTACTGATCACGCCACACCACCACTATCACTCATTAGCCAATTCCTTCACTGGATCTTCGAAGAATCATCGGATACACATCTCCCTAGATCACTCGAACATCACCTATCACAACAATACACATCGTCACCATCAGCATCATCCTTCACATCACGATCACTTTTGCTAGCACGATCGACCATCTCCAATATCACATGCACCATCAAATCTATCATCACCGATCCCATCCATCACCATCACCATCACCATCACATCACCATCACATCATCATCAATCATACCATTCCATCACTCACCATCACCTCGATCACCTCACCACTCACGGGATTAGACGCTTCACCCCAAGCAACTCTGACACCTTTATCTACCAGCTTACTGCTGCAGCCGGCACCAATCGGGACCGAGCACCGCTGCAGCCTGCGCTGATTTTAAGTGGAGGGTGACCTTGATTTCAGAAAAAATCCTTGACGTGAGTCCCCTTTTTCATCAAAAGTATAAAGGAGTCCCAGTGTCCAATTTTACTTGTGTTTATTTTCAAAGTGGTTGTGGGTTGTTACCACTCTACACACTGTTATCCTATGCGCCTGACCCATCCGGGCATTCTATCTACCATGCCCTCTGTCATCTGCACACAACACATCATCATCATTCCTCAAAATATCTCATTTCACCTTACTTTTACTATTTATTTTTGACTGCATCACGTACTACTACTTCAGTCAAAGCTTGCTCTAGCGATCCCGTTATAGAGAAACCTCATTCTCAGTCTTGAAACGTGTATTTCAAGGAACGAGGTACATGATGTAACTTCTAGGTTGCATCGAGTAGTGCGTGTACTAATTTTCCGCCGTTGCTGGTTGCTATGCTGCTATAACAACACAACGGACAGACAATCGACAACACGGACAACAATCGACACACGAGCTTAAAACACGACAATAACACGACACAACGACGACAACAAACAACAAACAACAAACAATCAGACTATACTTTTAGTACTTTATCTACTATATTACTATATATTACTACTACTACTACAGTACTACTACGTTATACTATACTATGCTCTACTACTACTCTATACTATACTATTACTTACTTACACTACTACTACTGATTAATATATTTGTAATAGGCCTATCTTTCTGCTGTCCGCTGATACTAAGGGGTAGTAGGCTCAATACAGGTGGGGACTTAGGTAGGTATTACCATGACTCGTATAATATTGTTGCGAGGAAGGCTACTGTATGTGACCGCTTATCCTTCAGTAGTCTGACCCTACGAAGCCCAGTTTCAGCGCTAACCTCTACCCCGCTTCTTACAGGGCGATTTCAGTGTCACCAAATATATCCGTTCACGACATGCGTACTGCAGACCGCTATGTCGAAGTCAGCGCGCGTGTCCATCAAAATATTTAGCGGTCGAAAAGGGTGGTTTCAGTCGTCCTGTGATACGTCGTCACGTTTTCCTTAAAAAGAGTGTGCAACTTATTAGCTCCGGGGTCATGTGATCTGGGGAGGCCTTGGAGTGCGTATTTGGACATTCGGCCAGTGGTCATCGATTTTTCAGCTTCACTGTTTTTTTTCGACGTTTGGGGTACTAAATTGGACAAAAAATTACCTTTCAATTTTCTTTACATGTGTGAGTAGGGGGGTCATTATCGACATTTGACTGAGGGGTTTTCAAATTTAGAAATGAGTGTTTATTTTTTATTTACAAGCATTTGTGTGTTACGCATTTAGGTTTGATTTTTAATTTCGACGGGTTTCTGCGGGTTTCGCATTGGATCATTTTTATGTGGATTTGTTGCTGGGACGGCGTGCGAGTGGAGGTAGACGCGGTAGCATCATATGTGGTGAGAGACGCGGGCGAGTGTGTTGATCCCTCCGCTCCCCCCCGACTTTATTGGCTTTTGCGTTGCGACATACACGGATGGGAAAACGCGATTCGATTGTGCTCGACCAAATGCGCCGATGCGATGACATAGACGTAAGCATCACAACAGACGGATCAGATTCAGAGTGGACGTTTTGCTTTTGGTATTCAAAGAATCGTGACGCTGAAATGCCTTAGCTTGGAGATGCTGTGTTTGCACTGTTAACAGACGTATGTATTTTTTGTCCTGGTGTCGTGTGAGTTCGACATAACTCTGCTTGATTGGAGGTGTTGATGATTACTGGGAGTAAGTATAGAAATCTACGAGATTGCACATTGTAAACATGGTCACTGGGCTGGTCTGGCAATGGCAATGCAATGGTTATGGTTAGTTCGCTTGCATGCAAAGCGGATCGATGATGCGTTGGTGACCCTAGTACGATGTTGCTCGAGACGTCGTATTGTCATGAACGGTTGGTAGGGATAATGTGTGCAGGCTAGCACTCGGAGTGGCGGGCGTGGGTAGGGCTAGGTGATGACACGCGTGGTGTTGGTGTGCAGAACAGAGTGTTGTGACTGTGTTAGTTTCGATGGAACGTCATGGCCCCATATGTATATAGGTTATGAGTTATATGTTCCTGTCTGTTTCATTTGGCAGTACTAAGTATTAAAGGCTTACTAATTTTTTAAAATGGCGGTTGTGCGTTTATCTTTCGACATATTTCTGTCGGAATAGATCTAACTGCAATTCTGAATAGAGCGTGTCGGCAGACTGTGATTATGGAATCCCGGCTCTGAATGTGTACCGATTAGCGTTTTGGACAAAGATTCTTTGGCACTCCCACAGAAATATCATTATGATTAGCTAGAATCTCACAACGATTAAATTCTAAAATGTATATCAATGTTATGACCTTTATCCAATACTTACTGTAAATTTGATTAGACTCGGAAATCAGAAATTATGATGTGTTGATAGTGCTAGACTTTTATCCCGAGATTGAACATTATGTGATAAATGTCTTTGTCGCTGCTTTTTAGATGGTGCTCTATTCCGTCGCATGGCGATTAGACCTTATAATAATGCTGAAATTAATTTTTTTGTACTAATCTGTGATTTTGTACAGATATAGACCGCTTACCAATCTACGGGAAGACCTGTCATAATTACTTTCTTGAATTAAATAACTTGGCGTGAAATCAAGAATCTAGCCTTCTCTTGTTGGGGATGTAGTGGGATGTCTTGCGCGTTTCGAGGTAAGTTATTAGAGTGAGTTTGATACCGTTGCAACAACCATCAAAAACAGGCAAAATGAAAAACGGGAACTACTGTAGGTTTAGGTTTTTTGTTGTGTTAGTGTTAGGATTTCAAAGGGGGGGCTGTGGTGCAAAGAGGCTGGCTGACTATTTGACATGAGCATATATTTTAAAATTAGAAAGACAGCAAAGTTCCTTCTGCACCAGCTTTATACATGTTTTTCATAGACTTCTATGTAAGTGGGGGCTGGAATTGATAAATAATGATTTTTCTTGTGGATATTGTCATGAAATGTGTGATTTTGATGCGGCTCCATTCACTCATTGTCGGGAAAAACGGAAAAGTAGCCCGAAAAGAAAATTTGAATTTTTTTCCCTGTGCGTGAGGATCTTGTTCCAAAACATACAACATCAAATGTGTGTAACAATATTGATTGTAAATGCTTCATGGCCCTATGCAGAGAATAAATATAGTATGCTATGTAATCCCTCGAATAGAAGAGTGTGTGAACAAGTAAGGTTTTAAAATGATCACCTGAACTTTCGAACGGTATTTTCATGTACATTGTGTTACTAAGTTGATTATGTACACAATTGCACAGTTCTGGTGTGTTGCTCGTGTGTGTGTGTGTGTGTGTGTGGTCGGTGTGGTTGTGGTGGAACTGTGCTGGTTGTGTGTGTGTGTATTTTGTGATTTTGGCTTAACTTGTGATTTATTTTCACTATAAATAGTTGATTTGAAATATTTTAAACAGTTGGTTTGTTCACAAGTCCTTATCTGTACCATATCTCATTTTTTGTACTGTCTTCTTTACTTATGTGGGTTGTGTGCATCGACATGCATGTACGTCTCTTGGGGTGTTTTCAACAAGCACTTTCAGTTTCACTGTGCTTACATTGATCCAACACAATTATTATTATAATGAATTTTGTATGTCGATCTTAGTTTTATTATATACTGAGTAAAATAAAATGAAATTAAACTGAGTGTTAATTTATGCTATTAAAAAGCAAACAAATATGGATAATTGGCACTAATGGATGATCAAACTTTGTCCGGAAAGCTTCGCTGACCTCGGAATGGAGGAGCAATGTCACGAACTTGCAGACGATGCACACGAAGAGAAATGAATCCAAAAGGCAAAAATTGGTCAATTCCCCCCCCCCCTTCCTTGATTGTACTCAAGTTTTGGGACGTTGAATGGAACAAATAAATATGTCAGTCATTGTCCCTTGACTTTATCTCAGAAAACATTTATAATCCTTTTCAACCCAACCTCAGGCCTGTAATTTGATGCAATGTCCTCCGCTGAGCCATTATTTGTGTAATAAATTGGCTGCAAATCAGGACACCAGCTAGCTTGTAATTCTTCCTCCAAGAGGAGTTGGATTTTGGGGCTGTCATTTTCATGTACAACTCGGTTACTCGGACAACGGCAGCTTATGAATTTGAGTGCTCAATTTGCACAAATTGAACAATCGAAAGTAAGTTTTTGGTCACATCATGAATACAAAGTTTCCACTTTCAATGTGGTATTGAAAGCAAAGTATTAAGAAATAGGCGATGTAC
>JZLH01S0506064.1:3094-19467 GCA_001188425.1 Eucidaris tribuloides
TTTTTAAAGATTAATGTGTTTTTGTTATGTTTATATTATACATATTTGCTCTTCTCTTTAAATTGTGAACCAGTTATAAGGAAAATTGGTTGCTAAGTTCATGAGGTAGTTGGAGTATTAATTTACAGTTTCACCTTTTGGCACTACAGGAATGCACTCTGGCTTGACAAGGCAGGGCACTACTGTGGGAATGAAAGTGTGTTTATATTAGTATCCTCTTTATGAGGGTATAAGCTGTTTATCATTGTAGTTAAGACACAATTTACATTGTGGAGCTTCAATTAAAAAATTGTCAAACTTTGATATCTGAGCTACAGATTAGTGCTTAAATTGACAAATTAAAAGCCTAGAATACAAACATTTGAAAAGTCATGTTGCCTATGCTGCCACTGGCAAGGTATGCTTGAATAAACATCACATGTGACTTATTCCTTGGATGGAGTATAAAGTAGTCTAACACAGTAGTCTATGGGAGGAAATGGACAAGGTGAACCCGGTCAAACTGAGTACTTGTAGATTTTTGCTTTCTTTAATGTACAAAATAATCATTTTGAAGTACAATTTTAAGGGGCTTGTAGCTCATATTTTTTAAACTGTGGTCATTGTTATATCATGTCTTTAACATCTGAAGTAAGTTTACTTAATACAACCTCCACTGATGTCTTATTTCTTTTTGTTGATCGTTTCCTTCCAGTGTTGATGCAGCCTGGGCTGATCTGGTGAATGCTCTGTCTGGTCTCTTCTGTGCATCGCTGAATTTCATCGATGAAACAAATACCATAAAACCACAGCTATCCTTCAGACCTCTGGGCTTAGCATCAGGTATTCTAGTCATACATGTATAACAACAGTCAAATATATTCTGTTGTTAGTAACCATTGTCATGTTGTGACTAGTTTGGAATTTCCCTTGACAAAAACAAAAGGAAAGAAGAAATCACTTTAAATGATGAAATCCCCCCAAAAGACAATAATAATAGTCATAATGGTAATAGTCATAATGGTAATAGTGATGATGATGATGATGATGATGATGATGATGATGATAATGATAATGATGATGTTGATGATACTACTGCTACAACTCAATCCAGCTCAACAGAACTCATTTCTCCTCTGAAGCAGAGATCATGGCCACTATGATAAGGAAGCTGAGGGACCTCAAGAAGGAGGACTTTGCCCAGTGCTTCTGTGAGTGACAGCCATGTATCCAGAAGTGCATTAACTTTGGGAGGGATTACTTTGAAGGGGATAATGTATATTTTGTAACGAAATTGTTCTCAGAAAGGTTTTTTTTTTCTCTTTTTTTGTGTCACCCCTCGTTAACTGATGAATAATGAAAACCCTGCATTACTTTACATGCAGTAACACATTTCAATAAATTTTGAGGTACGTCTGAAATCTTAAAATGTACAGCTGTCTACCCGACAGTAAAGTTGACGTTACATTTGTGGGTGGGGTATGATATTTATTATTGCTTACCAATAATGTAACAATGCAATGTAGTAAATGTACATCTTGCTAAACCTGTACAGGAATGATACCATGTCTTTTTCAACAGAAACCTATGCAAGAAATACCAATTTGGTTCGCTATGCCACACTGCCTCGTGAGGTGGTTTGCACAGAGAACTTGACACCATGGAAGAAACTTCTACCATGCCAGTCTAAGGTTAGTAAGAAAAAGAAAATTCTCAGTTGATATTGTCATATCAAGAATATCAAGAAATTCTTCTGTTATCAAGAGAAAACTAAATTCAATTAATGTTTATGCAGGCTATACATGATGTGTAAACAGGAATGAAGATCCATGTAGGTCAACTCTCATGTTGGTCAACCTGCAGATGAAAACACCGTGTTAAAATGAGGTTACACAAGTGCCACAAATTTTTCATTTTCTTCAAGTTAAACTTTTCTTGTCTTCTGTGTTGTAAAACTCTTTGGTGAATTTTTTTTTTAAAGTTGAGAAAAGGTTAATCAACATGCACTCTATATCATTAAATTATGGCACATACTATGTCAAAAAATGTGTCAAAAGTTTTTTCCTTTTATTTTCTGGTTTGTAAAGACAATTTTTGCAGTACCTTTAATTTTTTTTTTCATTTCTATGTGTATTTTGGGGTTATAATTTTTTTGTTTTCATTTTGTATGTATTTTTGGGCTTATCATAATGTATTATCATAATCATAAAACCCAAATCTTTTTTTCTTGTTTGTTATTTCGTTAGGCTGGCCTGGCAGCCCTCTTCAAAGCTGACAAGCTGTACAACGCCCACTACCATTCGCTGGCTGTTCATCTCAGACCCGTCTGCCAATCAGAAGCCTCCTGTGATGACACCGCGCTTGAACTCAGCCAATCAGTGTCTGTGGTCTTCAGACCGTCCGCTCACAAGGAACATAACACTCGTCAGGATTGGTCACTACGAACGTTGTTCAGCAAGACATTGGATGGGCCCTGTCCACTGGCTTCAGTCAGCAAAGTGTTCATTGATATCTCAAAAAACCAGGTGAGTACAAGATGGTTCTTTCTTAACCTTATACAGTGCATCCCAGAAAAAAAAACAACCCTAACACAAAGGCTTATTGTGTGGAAGCACTGGGTTTTTTTTTTATTGAAAACACATGTTCAAAATAAACTTGACTTATGTTTGTTACAATAATACTTTAAGCAAGCTTACTTTGAAAATTTAATTTCAAAAAAACATTTGTTACTCTTTTTGGCTTAGACCCTCAGCACATCAGAAAAAGAAAGAAATGGACACCTCTAGTGCACAGTGTCAAAGCCAACTAGTGTAGCACATTTTTTTGACATTACATTTTCAATACGCAGTACTATAGAGATGAATGAATAAAGAAGTTTGCCTAATGTATCATATGAAAGAGCATAGTCAAAGCTTATTTTAAACATGTTTTTTTTGTCAATCATACACCCCATTGCTTCTGCACAATAAGCCTTTGTTTTAGGGTTCTGATTTTTCTGGCATGCACTGTATATGTAATTTTTGACTTGTAGATTCCAAACAAGTCTGTATTCTATAAATCAGTGTTACAATACAATACAATACTAATATATTATGATAGCGCTTCAGCAAGGTACTTGATCTAAGTGCTTTACAATACTTGAAATGTTACATAAGATGAAAAAAAAAATGAGAAATACATAAAGAAACAAAATCGAAACAAAGTCAATATGGGAAAAGATGGGACTTAAGTGAGGACTTAAATGTCTTAGAGTTGCGGGACGAGGGGAGGGTATCTGGCAATTTATTCCATAACATTGGGCCGGAATTTGAGAAAGCTTTATCACCATGTGAAGTGTTGAGAGTGATGTTCCTTTTAACCCCCCCCCCCTTTGGTTTGACAGTTGTTGGGTCATTTAGGATTCTGTCGGGTAAAGTAATAGGGGACCTTTTTTCTGGCAGTTTTTGCGTAAAATATCTTGTCACATTGAAAAGTACTATATGTTGTTAGCTATATTTAAAGACTTTCCTGCTTCATGTTTGACCAACTTCTAATGTCTGTAAAGCCAACTAAACAAGTTGGTATAGACATATTGAAGAAGATAGTTGAAGCGTCAAAGAAGGTTCTGCATTAAAACTAGATGAGTATGCAATTTCAAATTTTTAATTTTTTGGATCTGAAGGGGCAAAATGGGCACTGCTGCCTCCCCCCCTTTTCCCCTCTGACTATATCTGTTGAGATTGATATGTTAGACTTAGACAGAACGAAATCTGACTTCTAGTTACTTTATGACAACCAAAATTCATTTTCTCCAAGAAATTTAGTCACAAGATGTTGTCATCTCAGCGATTATGTAATGTATGCAGCAGTGGTAGTTCACAAGTCAATTATACCTCAACTAATTGCACCTTTCTTCTTCAGTCATCAAATCCCATAACCGTGACTCCTGAGCCATCAGAAGTTGTTGTCCAGTCAGATGGGAGTCAAAATCGACTCTATGCTGTCTACGACATCAAGCAGCGGGCTGGAAGGAAAGACTCTCTGAATGTTGGTGTGACATGGAAACAACCTATCAAATATGGTATGCCATTTTCTAATGTAGTAGATACAGTTGTATAAATAGAAATAGTAATAGTAGAACTGGAAGTGGTAGTTGTAGAAGTAGTACTCAGTCGTATGGGTGGTAGTAGTAGTGATAGTAGGGAAATTACTTCATTTCAAAATTTTGTTATATCAGGATTACAAAAACAATAAAATACAAGGAAACTTCAACTTTTGGACTAGAATTTTTTTTGTTATAACAAGCTTTTGTTGTGTCAGTGTTCTTTATAACAAGAGTCCACTGTAGTAGTATATAGAAGTAGTAGTAAGTAGTAGTAGTAGTAGTAGTAGTAGTAGTAGTAGTAGTAGTAGTAGTGCTAGTAGCCACAATAGAAATAGCAGCAGCAACAGTAGTAGGACAAGCAGTAGTAACAGGAATAGTAAAAGTAGTAGTTTGTGAATAACAGTTTATGGATAAAGCAGTAGTTGCAATAGTGGTCTTGATAGTACCACCACAAAAAGAAATACATAGCAGTATGAACAGTAGTAGTAGTAAATGCAATAATATAGTAACAGTAATAGTTATCATTACAATTATTATCAACAACAATATAAATAATCACACCAGAAATTTATTTGATTCATGAGGTCTTATCCTTTCCGTGAAATTATTTTGGAACATTTATATGTGTAAGTCACTAATGTTTCTTCCAACGTGTTTTGACGTAGGTAAGCACCAGATTTTTATAATGTGCTTATTTGGTAGAAAATTTATGTTCCCGATTTATAGTTAGCTCATGGTTTTATAATTGTGCATTGATCTACTTCTCTCCCACTCAAAGGTCCAGTGACCCCACCCCCACTGTTGGCATATCGATACCTCTCAGGTTACGGGCAGGAGAGAGGGGGCATCAGCTGCCTGCTGCGGAATGACCTGACACGACCTTTAAAGGTCATATACACGGAAACGATACCTTGGTTCATGAGGCTGTACCTACACACACTCAACATCAAGAGCGGTAAAAAAGAAATAGTGCCAGGTAAAATTGCTTTTCTTTTGTGTATATTGAATCTGCAATTTCTTCTTCTTCCAAAGTAGTACAGTCCATCATCTGGTGTATATTCATACTGTTTGGCAGGTCAAGTGTGGTGTGTGTTCAGTGCACATTAAAAAGAATCTCTACATAAACCTAAGTGCAGTTAAAAAACAATGAAACTCCTTTCTAGCGGGGTCAGACATTTTGTACCTCACACGTGAAGGAATTTGTGGAGGTACAGTTAACAACATTGGCTGGTAGTGTCTTCCTAAGTCTTAAAGAGTCCGTGAAAAAGGACTTATGATTTCCATGGGTCCTGGCAACAGGAACACAGAACTGCTGTTATGTCTTCTGTGAGATTTTGATACCGGAAGAAGGAAATGTTGGAGAGTGTCAGTGCGATATATGAGGATATAAGTGAATATTTTATGTGTATTTGATGTGAATCTCAGTGTCTATTCATAATGACAATACCTAATTTTCCTTGATTTAACAGGGCCTCTGTTGAGGTGCATTTGAACCAGAGAAAGGTTGTGTCTATCAGATATCATATTATCAATGAGAATTATGATTTGAAAAAAGGGACAAATATTCATGAATTATACAGACTGAAAAAGAAATTGCTAGCAGCACTAAAATACACAACCTTGACTGTATACAGTGCATTGTGGGTAAAATTGCATGTTTGTTGTGTGATTTCTTTCAAAGATGGCACTAGTTCATAATCTGTATTTTTTAAAAAAGTTTTGGTTCATAGGTCAATTTGTTTTTCTTGTGTGTTTGAATTTAGAGATGTAATTTAAAGGCATTGTATAACAATGTTTCCAGTTTATAAAAATCCTGAAGCTGGCATGATTTCCGCATGTTATCAAGTGTATCTACATGGTCTAAAAATGAAGGCCCTGAAAATTTGCATTTTAAAACGATCATATTAATGCTTTAAAAAGTAAACAGTCATTGAGAGACGACATTCCAGCTTTCCCCCATAGACTGCTGTGTTGCAGAATTTCCTATCAGCGCGATAGGAAATTAAAGATAGGGATTATTCTTTTGCACGTTCAAAAAACATCTAAATGAACGAATCAGCTGAAATCACATATCCAATGTGAAGATTAAATATAAATAAACACCATCTCATAGAGACTTGGGGTAAAATATTTAGTTTTGGTTAAAACTCTGGACGGTTAAACTTCATCCTTTTCCATTTTAGCTCAGAGAGGCAAAATTTTAAAAAATCCGCGACGTCAAAACGTGCACGTGCCGTTCCAAAATGTACCGATACAGCGTTGCCAAAAGGTTGCAGGGCAGGGGATAGCCGATTGACCAATCAGAGCGCTCTGCTTGTCTTGAGCTACAGGTGGCAGCAGTAACCAGCGATTCGCGATTTTGAAGCAATTGAAAACATTCACAGAAAGAAGCAACATTCCTGGTAACAATGTCGTTATAGTTTATTTCTCATAAAAACAACAAAATTCATAGACAGTATAGATCCTTAGATTTTGCAACACAACATTTGTAAGTACTAAATTACCGTTTGGTATTGATAATGAAGGGAAATAATGGACTTGCAAATCCCTAACCCAATCTTTAATGTGCCAATTTGTATCTGCACAGTGACAGCATAACTGTCCAAACTTTTGTGTTCTAAGGTGTTTATTTGTCCATTCAAACACTGCCAGATATGTCAGACAGCAAAGTTTGACAATTTTTTAAACGTGTCTTCCACAGTGTTATATAGTGTCTTTAAGTTGTGCATCCAATTGTTATTTCTTTGATTCATGCATACATTAGTACAGGGACGGTGCCATAGTAAATTCTTAGAGGAAGATGTAGCCGTCAAATAACAGGAAGAGGTTAAGAAAAAGAATTATATTGTGAGTGTTGTGAGAATTATGGTACATGGTGATAAAGACAGCCTAAATAAGGGGTACTGTGTGACACTCGCCCTCAGCAAGGCCCTACAAAGAAGTAAATTTCTGTTAATTTTACGTCTTTGCATGTTTCTTCCCTCGAAAAAACTTGCCGAAACAGCTATTGGAAGGGGGGGGGGGAGGAGCTTATCGATTCACAAAGTGCATATATTACCACGGCGTGACTAACACACGTTGGGCGGTATGCATCAGTTATGTAGGGTCCGCTCAAGGCCAGCGCACGTGCGATCTGATTGGTTGGCAAGCACCCAAAATCTTTCTTAACTTGTTCCTGTTACTTGCTGGCTACATCTTCCTTTAAGGAGGGCAAAAACTGTTGGGGGGGGGGTGGGCAAAAATGTCAAAAAGGCAGAAAATTCATGAAAACTCCGATGATTTTGTGATTTTGTAAATTTAAGAAGGAGGGCAGCTAACCCCTCTGCCCCCTGTGGTGCCGTTCCTGCACTACCATAAGAACCTACGAGTTTCCACTCCTATAACACCTGATGTCATCATGTATCTGAGCGTCTGACGTCATGCATTCTTACCAAATGAGATTTGGACAGATTCATGATAACTTAGAATCCCTTACTGTTTTATTCCATGTAGATAAGGTGGTCTTCGTGCCAGGAAGAGATCGTTCCAACCCATATCTCCTGGAAGTAGTCCTGACCCTGCCACCGACCTCTGACACGACCCTGAGGATAGACTACGACAAGGCTTTTCTTCGCTGGACTGAATACCCACCTGATGCAAACATTGGCTTCTTTGTTAAGTAAGCCAACATTTTTATTATGAAAAATAAATAGAATAAATTCATGAACATGTAGAATAAATAAATTGATTAGATGAATAATTGAATAAAGATAATAAATGATAATTTAATCAATCAAAATATGACCTATCGGGGTGGGGGTGGGGATTGCAAAATTTAGATTTATGTTCTGTTAGCAGGAGAGCAAACTTAGTCAGCTCTGGGGAGCTGTTGATGTTGTATTAAATGTAATGTACTGTGCAGCTCACCAGTGAAATTAGGGGACCTGTTCAGATTTCTGTATCCCTCATATTGTTTGTCTCTGCAGATTAAGCTGAAAAATTTTCAATGTGATAAACAACATGTTCATGGTATCTTAATCCTTGAATTAATCTTTGAAAAAATTTTATTTCAAATGCATATTTAGAATGTGAAGTAGTAAGGATAAGGTATGAAATTCAAATTTTCAATTTCTACATAAGAGCAGAAGATTTCAATATGACAATGTAGCAAAAAGCTCTCACTTAGGACAAGTCATGTAGTTGTACTGCAATTTGTCTGCAATCATGAGGATAATCTTTTAATTAATGCACATGCTTTTCTTTTTTCAGCTCAGCGATAGTAAGTGTAGTTCTTCCGAGTGCTGTTAATGTTTCTGGAATTGGAGTAATGGAACCTGTGGAAAGGTATGATGATAGATAGTCGTCTACTTCTATGAATCATATTTTTGTTTCATGCTTGATTATCACTCACCATTGGCCAAACATTTGATGGACTATCCTTGTTCACATACTATTATAATCACAACTCCTGTTTCAAATGCTATTGCCACTACTACTGCTGCTACTAATTCTATTCTACTGCTGTACTGCTACCAATGCTATTCTAAAACCCCTACTATTACTGTTACTACTATTACTACTACTGTTACTACCACTACACTACTAACTACCTCTACTACCACCTTTACTACTACTACTACTACTACTACTACTACTACTACTACTACTACTACTACTACTACTACTACTACTACTGCTGCTGCTGCTACTACTTCTACTTCTATCACTGTTACTAGTTCTACTACCACAGCAATTCCTCCTACTTCTATTACTCCTATTACTCCTATTACAATAAGATAAATGAATTTCAGTTTAATCTTTAAACACTACCATTTCCTTTAGTTATATTTTGTAATACACTGAGCCTGTTTGTCCAGTATTGTAGGCTCACCAAAAAGATGCATCTTTTGTTATTTGGTGCATGGAAGTGTTCGTGTGTAATTTATTCTGTGGCAGTGTTAAGGAAATGTTCCATATATATTGATTTTTTTTGTAAAGTTGCCTTTGATCAGTGGACAACAAATTCTTTGTAAGTCATGTTCAAAGACAATAGACCTTCATTCATTTTTCAGAAAGTTTATAAATCTTAATCAGAATTTTTGTGCCTGTCTCTCTGTTGTACATTTCATAGTGATCGCATTGCATCTGGTGATACATCGAATACCTTCATGCGCATCTACACCGAACCCCTTCTGATCCAGCTCCCCACCCCTGACTTCAGCATGCCTTACAACGTGATCTGCCTGGCCTGTACCGTGGTGGCCATTGCCTTCGGTTCAATCCACAACCTGACCACTCGTCAATTTGGGTTTCTCGAGCCGTCGGAGAACGAGAGCTTTCTGACGAGACTGACTGCAAAATTTCGTGGGAAGAGAAAAGATGATGAGAAGAGAGAAGGAGGAGGTGGTGACGATAATAAGGATGACAATGTAGAGGAGGAGGAAAATGAGGAAGATACTGTTCAAGAGACTAGAGATTCTGGTGATGCAGCTGGGGAGAGATGATGGTAGCCTAAAGCCACAAGCTAACAAAGACCACAGTTTTAAAAAAATGTGAGCTATATAATCCTCCATGCTCTAAGTGTCTTTGATAAGGTCTAAAAATGAAGCCCTGAAAAAAAATTGTATCTCAAATGATTATTAAGTGCTTTACAAAAGTGAAAATCTATGAAGTATGAGTACTCAGGTTGACCGGATTCACCAAGCCCATTTCCTCCCAGACTTACTGTGTGTAGATCTAGGCTATTTTATACTCCACCAAAGTGGAAATTCATGGGTGACATTCATTTATGCATAGCATGCCAGTTGCAGCATAACTTTCTAAACTTTTGTGTTCTAGAGTGTTTATTTTTCCATTTAAGCACTACAATGTAGCACAGATATCACAGTTTGACATTTTTTTTTTTAATTGAAGCTCCACAATGTTAGCCTGTGTCTTTAATTGAGCCAATCGTCAATACGTTATTCAACAGTAGAGGGCATACTTGTCCAAGAGAGCTTTAGACAAACAAATTTCTGGTTCCGTACATTACCATGGGTTGAGAACTGAAAAGTCCCGTAAAAATGACGTTTAAAATTTGCTGCGGACACACCCATCAAATTCTGATGCTACATGTACAGGTCACTTGAAATCATGAAGTAAATTTGTGACACACTGGCCTTATTAAGTAAACTTTTACAGATGTCTCTGCATAATGACTATGGAATAAGTATGTCACTTCAGTCAAACCCCTGTGCAATATGTGCATGCACACACTGATGTACTGGTTGGGCAGTAGCGCCCTCTATTGCTAAACATCCTGTTGGCAATAAGGAGATTTGTGCTGTCCGCTTGGGGGGGGGGGGGTTGTGCAGAATCTGGTATCACATGTATTCCAAATTGTTGCAGCTCTCTGTGGCAGAGCTCCCAGAAAGCAAGATCGGAACAGACTTTTTGTATGAGAAATGTAAACAGATAGAAATTGCCTGTGCCTTCCAAGAATTTTGGGTAGTAGCTCTTATTTTAAGTTGCAAACCCTGTCAATACTGTGCTCAAATCACTTGTAAAGTCTCTGAAAATTATGCCGTTAGGGTACTGAGAACCATAAATGGATAGCTGCCTACCAGCCAAGATTCATAAAATCTACAAACCTACAGGATCATATTGTCATATTTTTGTGCAGAACACCCTACAGTGATCTACCAAAAATATCCTTATATTATGTCCCTAAATATGCAAAGTAGAGAGTTACTGTTTTTCATCTTTTGGCATAAATTCTTCTTGCTTTGGCTTTGGCACTCCTTTCATGAAAGTGCTATGATATTTTCAACTACAATAGTCACTTTTAAATACGAGGGTAATTCTGATTAGAGAAAAACATAGCAATGCTAGTCTCTGCTAGAACTTTCAAAATCATGAGCAAAGATTTGTTTATGTGCATCTCAAAAAATAATTTTTGTAGTGTAATTTTTTTTTCATTTTCGTGAAAAAATACCATATCAAGGGTGATGTTGAGTGGACAGGTAGTTATAAAATCCTGAAAACACAACCCGTCATTTACTGATGTTGATACAGATCCTGAAGTTAATTTTGTTGAGTATTCATTGTAGTATTTCAATCCCTGAAGAGGAAATGCAGCCTAAAAAAGAATGTTGTGTTTTTTTTGTAAAATGAAAACTTAATATTTGAAAATATTTTCTATGTAGTGCTAAGATTTGTGTTTCATAAATCACGACTGAAATTTATGTTTTGACATGACATTTGCTAAATAAGTGTGTGAAATTGTATATTGTTGATTTCACCAAATGCTGCACCATCTGATATATTTTGTGCTCCATAACATTGCTGCTAACTTTGATAATTATCAAAATGGTTAGTGTTTAACAATGTTTTCAGTTTTAAAAAATCTGCACTTCATGATCTTTCATGCTGCTAGTGTCTCTGATAAGGTCTCAAAATGAAGCCCTGAAATATTACAATTCAAACGATCATTAAGTGCTTGTAAAAAAGGAAACTCAGTGAGCAACCATACCAGTTACCCCCCCCCCCCCAATAGACTGCTGTGCTATAGTAGTTTTGTCCCAAGGACATTAATTCATGTGCCATTATGTATCTGCAGTATCATGAGAGGTTGTATTTCCAGACACCGCGCGTTAGAATGGCGCTTCATGCGTCGGGGAACTATCGCGCAAAGTTGCAAACAGAACCCGTGGACGCAGCAACTATTTTTCTTCCCATATATCTTGATTTTGAATGAAAATACTGAAAATGATCATTTGAAAATTACGTTTTTTTAGCAACATATCCAGAAAAATTGTGAAAATTAGGTGTCTGGATACTCAACTCCCCACCCTACATATTTTGCTACTGACAGTATACCTATCTAAAGTTTTGTGTTCTAAGGTGTTTATTTGTCCTTTCAAACTCTATCATGTAGTCAGATATCAAAGTATACCTTGATATCTACTTGGTATACTGTTATCTACAAGTTTTGCACTCAACACTTTCTTCATCATGTATGCTTTAAAAGTTATAAATGTCTGAATTTGCCATTATCCTCCAAAATTTTATTAACGTGGCACTCTTCAACAGTGCTTGACAAGTTAAGAGTTAAAGGGCAGTGACATGATTGGGATAAATAAATGCTCGAGAACCAAACTAGCTGAAAGATATATCAATGGATACAACCAGCTGGAAGGTATCTCCTGGCTGGAAGGATTTATTTTGAGTTTGTTTACATAAGCCAAATCAAGCATGAACATATAAGTATTTTGCTTCTCAAGCCCTGATAAAAATAGATCCTATAGAAACCTACACAACAGATTTGTCTGTCACAAGGTATACTCGTGGAAGTTATTTTAGAACGAGTCATCTTTCACTACACAATTTTCACAGTAGGATCCTTGCATGATTTACTTGATTCTAGGTTAGTTTCACCCCAACGTGAAGACTACCTGCAATCATGTCATTTATCTTTGACCAACCTCCAAAAAAAAATGTCAATTATTGATTAGGTTTCATCACATCTTCAGATATTTGTTTCTCATCAACACATGTCATTTCACTTGTTATCTAACTTCATGTAGCAAATAGTGTAGTAGTAGTAGTAAGCCAGATTTTAAATCCGGTTTTGTCAATGATTACAGGGGTGGCCGATTTCACCTCACTTTTATACAGCAATTGCCCTTACCCCCTCCCTCCACTGCACCCTTTTCGGTGCATCCTCCTCCTTCAGCCCAACTCTCCTACTCTCCTCCACCACTTGCTTCTTCCATATTTTCTTTAGTCACCCCTCTGCCTTCTGACCATCCACCTAAAACTCAAAACGCTCTTCTCAAAACATGATCAACATCCCTCCTCAACACATGTCTGTACCAACGCACTCCATTCACCTTCGCAATCTGATCCACCGCTTCTTCCAACTAGTGAACATAGTATATTCTGTTGAGTGTTTCAAAGTATGAATGAACCTGGTTGTGTTATCAACGTAGAGGTGTTACCTGTATATGATATCAAGAACTCAAGTATTGGTTAGTACATTCATGAACAAGAAGTAGCAAATATGATTTCTTTTTTTTTTTTCAAAGTGAACGTTTGTCTCCAAAGATTCTTGTGTATGTAGTGATGTGCAGCAATCAAATATGTGTACAACTTGTATCACCGAAAACCTGTTTTGCCACCAGTGTGCAATTCTTTTTGTTGTATTTTATATAGAAATTTGAGTTTACTCTGTATATAATGTGATAATAAATTGCAACACTTTAAAAGTGTAATTCCAAACTACATGTTATATGCTTAGTCTGATTTTGATGTGAAATTTCAGTGACTCATGTCACTCAACAAGAGTCAACATACATAATATCTGACCTGTTCCTCTTGAATTTCTTTCTTTCACAATGGAAACATTTCAGAGTGTACAATTCCCATAGTATTATTTGTTCATGAAAGTCCTGTGGCAGAACTTTGATTTTTTTTTTAATGAAACATCTTTTCACCAAATACCCCAATTACATTTCATTGCATTGAAAGTAGCTATATAATCATTTCCAAGAGTTCTCGATGAAAAAAATAAGCCCACTAACGATATTATTCGTGTATCTTCAAGTACTTCTTTGCAAATATGCTTTCAATTAATGTATATTTTCTTATTTTTTAAAAAGTGTCTTTGTACTAAATAACTGAAGAAAAAAAGAAAATTAATAATCCTATTTGCAGTAAATATCAATTATGCATGTTTATGACATACATGTATTTCTAAAAATTCCTATAGCCTATGGGAGCGAAGAACCCCACCCAACCTCACACCTACCATTCTGCCCTCTATCTAAGCTGCGAGTGTGATGCCACCACTGCATACAATATCATGTTGGCTGACTACAATAAAAAGTTATAGGAGAAACAGGCGTGAGTGCCCGAGGGATGGCGGGGTGTGGGCGTTAGAGCGGGCGAGCACCCCCTGGAATTTTCAGATTTTTTTTGTTTGCTTTTTGACATGTTTGCCACCCGCCCCCCCCCCACCCTCCGCCATGTTTTCGCCCTTCCTTGATTTTTACCTGGCGTCACTCCTGGGAAACAATGATTAGTAGCCAGAGCCGACGGCCTGGAAATTTTTGATTTCGTTGCACCCCCGGCGGTGACCAAGATTTCTATGGTACCATTGTAAGCTACAGGATCTCTGTTTTTCGGGAAATGATATTTCTTGACTTCGGTGCTTGATCGTTACATGCAACGTGGTTAAACATCACATGATTTTTACCCCTGTTAATTTTGTTGTGATTTGGTTCTGTTAGTCATATGAAAAATATGTATATTTTCTCCACAATTCTGTTATGATAGAAGTTGTCTTTTTCTGGAAATGTGCGAACATAGTTATAGGTCACAACTCTTAAATTATATAAACGAGCTGAGCATTGTGGGGTATCAATGGTCATTTTAAGCGTCAAACCTATCATAATGCAAAAAATGACTCTCGCTGATGACCTGTGTTTTAAGGCAAAAAGTAATTTTTTAAAGTTCTTATTATTTTTTTCCTGGAGGGCCAACACCCATTCATAATTATATGTAGCGGCCGCGGCATGAAAGTCATTGTTCTTTATGATGCAACCATACCACATGAAACATCACACCAGTCGTTTACGCCATAGAAACGAACAATTTGTTAATTCCTTCAATTCGCATTTCTGGCTCTTAAATGTACATTAGATTATGGCGGGATACAAGTGTGGCACATTTATCATTTTTAAACCACTTACAGTCTTTCATACTTAAATGACATGAAGATCATGAATTTTAGTGGGGTTATTTGATTTCTAGGAAAGTGTATATTAAGTAATGAGTCATACACTACAATTTTAAACAGAGCCTGATGCATTGTGGTCTCAAGGTCATTTTCAAAGCCGTCAACCTATCATTATGCCTAAAATGACTTCATGATGGACCTGTTTTTTTAAGGCAAAAGTAATTTTTAAAGTTCTTATTATTTTTTTCCTGGAGGGCAACACCCATCATAATTATATGTAGCATGAAAGTCATTGTCTTTAGAGTGCAACCATACCATATGAAGACATCACACCAAGTCGTTACCATAGAAACGAACAATTTGTAATTCCTTCAAAATCGGATTTCTGGCTCTAAATGTACATAATTATGGCTACAAGTTGTGCACATTCATCATTTATAACCATTTACATCTTTTATAATCAGTGGCATGAAAAGTGGATTTGTGTGGGGTCATCTGAAAGTCTTGACTGAAATTGACCTTCAAGGACACCTCAAGGTCATCTTAGAGTCACCTGAAGGTCATCTGAAGGTCAAATATGAGATCATTGCGTCAAAACCGGAAATCCTGGATTTCTGCCGAAATCGTGAGGGCAAAAAATGCAAGCAATCATAGAAATTGAATTTTCGGACCCAAATCATTTTTCTATTCACTTTTAGCACAATTTAGATATATTTTTTTTAGTGATTTAAGATGCAAAAATATGCCAAAAAGTTGTAATTCATCAATTTTGGCACGAATAACGTGCTAACAGTTCAGCATGTGTCTTTAAAACTGATAGTGTTATCAACTAGTTTTCATCATCGGAACTAACCAAAATACATACTGGGTAAGGTGTGACAATCTAATCCTATGTAAAATTGTGTGCTGAATCTGAAAAAGACACTCTTATTGACCGCACGTGTAACGTTTTCATGAATATGCCAGTTTTAGGGCAAAAATTTTGATTTTTAGCATTTTTTGGTAAAAAAAATCATCTTTGGGAGTAAAAACTGCGCCTGAGTAAGGTGAAACAGCCATGACAAATGGAAAAGAGGCTACTGATTCATATAAAAGCAGTCTTAATTGCCTATTTTCAAGTATTTTGTTTAGATCAGCCACTTTTGGGTTAAAAAACGTCAATTATTATTGTTTTGGGGTAAAAATACAAATTTTCCCTATAGTTCAAGATAGGTTCCACAGTTTTGACAACCATTTTCTGCTTAGAAAATTGCCCAGATTTCTATCAAGCAGGAGTGTGCTCGGCCGTTTCGTTTTGGCTGTCTGGGAAATGTTGTGGTCAAAAAAAATGTTAATTTGGGTCATTTTGGGGGTAAGAATTATTGGTTTTTTCAGTTCAATACATGGATAGTCAAAGCGGGTGCAAGGTTTTGTAAATACAGTCTCATTAAGACAAATAACATTTCGATTTCGATTTGGGGTATTTTTACAAAACACCAAAGATGAATTTTAAATACCCTCATGTTGGAAAAAAATCGCCCCAAACAAAAATGTGAATTTAAAGGCCACTCCCTCCGCATTAATAACCTAGCAAAATATAATATTTACCTTTCAAATAGATTCGCAGATAACCAA